>VYZM01003970.1:0-16367 GCA_013398915.1 Dromas ardeola
TCTTATGCAATAATTCAAAACTATTGAAGGAAGTTTTGTGATTTTTTTCCCATTTTAAAACTGTCAGTCCAGGTGACATTTCTGCAGAGTGTGGTTTTTTTTAGTTTCAACTCATCTACACTTTTTAATAGGAATTGCTCCATAAAAAAGAAAAAAATGACAGATTCTATTAATTATAACTGTCCTCTCAGAAGAGTGCACAGGAAAAAAATAAATTATATTAAATTGGTAAACTATTTCGATGCTTCCTCATTTACAAATTTGCAGTGTTTTTTTCAGCCAGATAGAAGATGATAAGCAATATATTGCTTACCACGCTGTGAAATTTTGTTCACTAATAATATAGGCTGTGTGAAATTGTTTTCTTTGAGGCCATAAGTCCATAATCGATTAAATTCTTCTTCATTAACTTTAGTGAGTTGAAAGTTTCTACTGTGATTATTTGTCTATCACTTTTCCTCCAAGCAATAATCAGGAACCAGAAGTTCATTAAAGGTTGTTTATTTTAATGAGTGTTTAAGGACAAATAAGAAGCTTCATTCATCTACGATTTGTTTAAATAGTGAGTAATGGAGTGATTTATTAAATAGTGCCAGAGGTTAACCAGCTAACACACTTCTAAGTGGTAACCTCTCATTTGTACTTCTAATGCACTGTACTTTCAGTCTCGTTCTTGTACCTACAACAACCTTCAGTCAAATATGGGCTAACCCAAAGCCTCCTGAAATAATGAGAAAGGCATTATCTAGGCCTTTCTCTTACTGGGGAAACAGCTGCATTGTGGACTGGAGACTTTTCTGCACTACACTGCTAAAACCATGTTCAATACAAGCACTTTATTATGGAAAAACGATTTAAAGTGACTCTAGTCACAGCTGTCTATATTTTAATGGCTGTTGCAAATGGCTTGTAGAATGACATTCATACCATTCATGAAATGGTTGTAATTAGGCAAAGAACGGCACACCAGACATGGTTCTCCTGGGTCTGGGGGGAAGTAATAGGAAATAATGAATCATTAAGCAAGAGCTGAGGTCCACAGCTCTCCAAATGCTTTAAGCTGGGCAGTTCTGAAGGGTCAATGTTTAGATATGAATTAATGTTAGCAATACTGCCCTGGATGTATTGTTTGCATTCTTCACGGTTTATGAACTAACATANTCATGAGAGACAGTCATGTAGTCTTTATGGTCAGTGGCATTTCTTTACTATAGATTGTTTCAGCTGCAGACTGTGCATTCATTCAAGGACTTGTCACTTTGAACACACTTTTAATGTGAATCCTTATTTGCATAGCGAGGTGGTTTTAACTCAGATAGACATGTGAAGTGTGGAATACAAATGCTTCCACAAATTGATTTTCTTTATTAGACTGTTTGCGTTTCAACAGCTCAAAGATAACTGCTGGTGCAGGCGATGCCAACTCAGCAACATCCTGGCACAGATGAATGGGAAATGGAGGATGGGAGAGGAAGGGGTTTCATGACTTGTCTAAGTGATTTGTGGGTAGCAGCTTCTTTTCAAAGTTTTTTGAAAAGAAAAAGAAAAGTCTTTTTAAGCTCCTAAATCTCTGATTTTCAGGAAGCTGGAAGCTTCTCAAGGAATGGTGTCTTCTTGCATTTAAAACACTGGTGATGTCCTGTTCATTCTTGTTAGATGATACAGAGCAGGAAAAAACCTGAGGTTTCTTCCTAAACCCTACACTCCCTTTATTTTGTAGAAGAGCAATTCTGTGCTAGGCAATCCTGCTTTAGCAGGGGAGTTGGACTAGATGACCTCTAGAAGACCCTTCCAACTCTGAAATTCCATGATTCCATGATTCCATGAATTGTAATTTTGACCTGTGAGACAGCTAGCCAGAGAACCATTAAAAGGGTGCATCATTTAAGTGGAAAAAGACCAGCCACTTACAGCAGACTATGAACTGGGCTGCTGAGTCAGCAGCATCACTCCAGCACATTTCAACAGGAAGGTAAGAACCTATTTGTCTGGAGGCCTCAGCTGAGCGAGCATGTCCCATATGGGCAAAGTATTTAAGGGAAGACATGGAAAAACTTCAGAGAGTCCATGACCATGCTTGGAGGAAAGACCAAAAGAGTAGGAATTGTTCAGTCAATAAAACAATAACCTGGGGGAGATGTGAAAACATTCAAATATTTTAAAGACTGCTAAGAAGGGGAATGAAATAGATTGATCTTGGCGTTCGATGTGAACAGTAGGAAGTGATAAGTTTTAAGTAGCCAGGGAGATTTCAGGTCATTAGACTTCAACATTGGGGTGGGTTAAAACCGGAATAGACTGTGAACACAGCAGGATCTGTAAGTGCTGAAGGTTCACGAGGAAAGATCTGTCAAACCCCTGTGCTTTTTCCTTCACTGTGGTACTGAACAGCCTCTCTGTGCTCTGCTCTCTGCTTCCTCAAAGAGGAGGGGTCGGGTGAGGGCAGGGAGGCAAAGACAGTCAGTGCTGGAAAAAGCCTGCCATAATTCAGTGTGGAAGAAGACAACTGGAAATGGCCATCAAGGACTCTGATTGGCCGAGCCCAGTAGGGCTTTAAGACAGGAGAACATCACTGCCTTGCTCATTTGGTAACAGCAATCAGAAGGGACGGTGTTGGAAGGGTCAAGTACAGAATAGGGTGGTAACTTACAGAGCACATTATGTGCTAAAGCTCTGATTTCTCATTCAGATCAGCTCTGCTGTAATGAGAATGGGAGGAGGTAGCATACAATTGCTGCTATGAAATGGCCTAACTTTATAAAGACAGAAGGAATGGCAGAATTTTTACATCTGCACTTCACTTTTATAGCTCAGACATTGTCATTCTTGGAAGACAGGGCAATTTGTCATTCCATTGTCTACACCAGACTTCACTGCAACTTTTTTCCCCCCTCCCTGTACAATTAACAAAAGCCAAAGCTCAGGAAAGAGAAGGGCACAGGGGAAATATTCCTTAATGTTCTCAGGTTTTCAAATTCAATAGCAGATTAATAAATATCCACTGCTATTATCTTCTGTCTCTTTCCCCCCACACTGTTGTCGTGAGTAACCTCTTGCAGTTGAAAACATAATTTCAAGTCCTTTTTCTTTTAAAACGAATAAAACCAGTGCCTTGTTTGCAACGAGTCACATAAAGGCACTGCTTTTGTTAAATTGCTCTCTGTGCCCATGTGTGGAGCAGGAAAACTTTTGTTTGGGACACAGCAGTTCTATTTTTTTGAGAATGACCTCCCAGGTAGTGCACCATGTCGGTGAATATTTTCCATGCAAGGTGTTGGGAGATGGTGTCTGAGGAAGATCAGGAGGGTTAGGCACAAATTTCAGTGCATCTATCTGGGGCAGCGGTACTCCCACTCTAGAACAGTGTGAGGAAGAAAGTGTCTCTTGGACATAGTCATGGGATTAGACTTGCCATGGCAATAAACATGTATTTAAGATTATTTTGAAGGTGTTTTTGAACTGAATGCCCATTCAGGAAGGGGAATAAATCTGCATTTGTCATAAATCTCCCTATGGATTTACGCAGAAGGAAACCCAAACTCTGGCTGTCCTGTGGGAAACAGAGAGAGGTAGGGTGAGGAAATCACACACAGGAGAAGTGGGTTCTGGGGAAGCTGTAGGAAGCTGTGTTTGGAGGGAGAGCATGATTTTCTTGGTTGGAAAGAGCTGAGCAGGAACCAGTGAATGGAGATGTCTTTCAACAACAAGTGGAAATTTTGCATTTGGTGGAGGGAGTTCATGAGGAGGTGTTTGCAGCCTGAGTTGTTTTAGCAGTTTGACTGCCACAGGTGGCCTGTGGCACAAGAGAGCCTGTGGCCCTGCAAAGGTGATCAGTTTGCTCCGTTTGTCACAAACCACCACACTCTGGGGGTACTGGACGGGGCTGGTGATGTTTGGACTGTGTAGTGGTGGTGGTGCTATTTTCCCCTAAAAGAGTGGTTATCCATATGCTGCTGTAGTTCTTTCCTAAAGTGCATTTTATAAACAATTTGCAGACAATGGGAATTTAACATCAAATTTACGTACATACAGGTCCTTCAGCCCTGCTGTTTTGAAGCTGTATCGGATTGTATAAACTGCCTGTGTGAGATTAACACTGCTGTTCATGACAAAAGGCGAGCTTCTAGGTCACAGGAAAATGTCACTCTGAAAGCATTCCTCAAATCCTTCAGGTCGAAGTATATCTTCTGCCTGAAAATAGGTCCTACAGTTTTAAGGAGGAATGAATCTTCCAGCTGCTAAATTGCTATTTTTGAATACTTGTTACAAAGCAGTCTAGAGATATGTCCCATGAGACAATTCAGGAGCAAGTAGCCTGTGCAGCTGTGAGCGATGACTACTGGAAACCAAAGTTGATAGAAAGTTGTACTAAGAATGCCCAAAATTGAATCTGTTGTGATAGTGACTAAAAGAATTGCTCAGCTGTATACACACTAGACTGTTCTGGTTTCAGCTGGGATAGAGCTAATTTTCTTCTTAGGAGTTGCTGTATTTTGGGTTTAGTATGAGAGTAAGATTGGTAATATATATTGGTTTAGTTGTTGCTAAGTAATGCTTATATTAAGTCAAGGACTTTTTCAGCTTTCCACAGAAGCTGAGAGGGAGCATAAACAGGACAAGCTGGCCAAAGGAATATTCCTTACCACAGACATCATGCTCAGTGTATAAATGGGAGTTGGCTGGGGGACAGGAATCTACGATAGCCGCTCAGGATGGACTGGGCAACAGATCATCAGGTGGTGAGCAGTAGTATTGCATCACTTATTTTCTATATTCTTTTACCATTATTACTATTATTTTCTCTTCCATTACTGTTCTATTAAACTGTCTTTCTACCCACCCATGAGTTTGGGTTTTCTTTTCCTTTTACTGCCTTTTCTCCCTACCTACTGGGGGTAAGGGAGGGAGGAGTGAGTGAAGAGCATTGTGGTCCTAGTTACCAGCTGGGGTTAGACCACAGATACAAGATTAAGTAGTTAATGAATTAACTCTGCAATCTACAGCTTGGCAGATAAGAGTGATAGCAAAAAAAGTAGAGTTCATACATGTAGGAAGCACAGTATTGCTCAGCATTGTCCACTCCGGAAAGCAAAATGTACATCTAAGATGACATTAGAGACAGTATCCACTTCTCCAGAACAGGTCAACAGAGGAATGGCCATTAGGCTGCTTCTCAGACAAAACCAGTTTGTATGACGGGGAAAATATTTTTCATTCTTGATAGGTCTGGCATGAACTGCTCTGACTCAGGGATCAGGACAGGGAAATTGTTTTTCTTTCCTAGAACTTGATTTTTCACTGGAGTGCTCGGAAGTCCCTGAGAGCTAAGGAGCCTTATTTCAGCCTGTGACTGAAATCTGTCATGAGCCATCATTAATACGACCATGTTAGAATGCTCTAAAAACACCTCCTAAACGTCATGTTCCCTCAAGTACTGCTGCAATTCAGTGAGATCTTGCATTACTTTCCAATGGAATAGAAGGTGGCCTCAAATATATTGCAACAGCAGCACAGAGATGAATGTGAGAAATGGAGCAGGAAAATAGGAAGCAAGATTTATGGAGGAAGGAAACTAGAGTGAAGGAAAAGGGAAGAAAAATTCATAAGGGAAGACATTAATAAAGTAATCTAGGACCAGTATCATGTCAGAGGTGAGTTTGTCCAAGAATCTAGTCTTGAAACTGGGTTGGGTGTGGGGTTTAGAGGGGTGTGGGGTCTAACTACTTTTCTTCTTCCATTTCATCTGAAGAGCTGACAAGAAAACCAAGCATATTTTTCATACTTGTTAATTAATTTACCTATTTGGACATGTTCACAGGAACTGATAAGCAGAGATTCTGTAATCCCACTTCTATCAATGTCAAATAATTTAATGTTCAGTAGTCATCACCTGTCTGAATATTTAATTTCTGCTCTGACAGGCTTCCAAGAAAGCTCATTTAGCAGTTTCCAGCACAGCATGTTGCCACAAAAGACAGGAGAAAACAAACACAGTGGAGTGGGTTTCTCTTCCATCGGGAATGCTTACATATTCAAACATTGTTCCAAAAGCCAAGGTGGCAGCTGACAGTTGAGATATTTTGCAATCTGTTACGTTTTCATGGTTCCTGGAAGAGCTGTAATTTTGGTGCTTCATACTCACATTTTCTTCTAGCAGCCAGATTTCTAGTTCAACTAAATTTTCACCCATGCCTGAAGGTCATCCTTTTGTCTTTTATGCAGGCAGCTGTACCTCAGTATTCGTGGCTGTTATGCAGCTTACTCTGCCTTTCCATAATAAGAGGGAGCAAACTGATCTAATTGTGGTTTGGAGGTGGCTGAGAGGCACACACGTGTACTGAAAAAAAATAATACAATTTTCTGATTTTTTTTCAGAAAGGAAAAAATAAACACCACTAAACTTTGACTATTATGTTTCCTATTTCATAAAGCTAAAATAAAGTTTTCTAGAGAGCGATATTTTTCTTAGTTTTTCCAGAGGGGACCCCATGTCTTGCATATTCTATATGTTCTCATTGGGGCAACTTTCTTTTAAGGTCACACACATTGTATAAAACACCTTGTTACTACTGAGCTGAGACAATGTCTCCATTGTGTTCATGGACAAATCTACCTCAGCATATCCTCTTTTTTCTTGGGGAGCAGGTTGTTGCTGAATTACCATCTGGAAAACATACTATCCCTGAACAAACCAGCTCTAATGTTTTCAGATGCATTCTACTCCCAAGATGTATGTGGTTCTTTATAGAGCAGCACAGCTGCTAGAGATTTGGAAGAAGGCTTCATGACATCAGAAGGACTCAAGAAATTCAGTTTTCTGCTTGGACTTATCCTAAAGCTGACTGCACTGAAAATCATGCAGGTATGTCTTACTTGGATTTGTTTTCAGAACTTAAGAATTGTGAGATGCGGAGGAGGATGCTGTACAGCCGTTCTCATCTGGGAGGTACTTCTGTTGCATTTCACTTTTAGTTTCTAGGTGGCTTATGGAACAACAAGGGTATTTTTCCTAAATGCTAGAAGGGAAGAAAGAGGCAGGCAGACCTTCCCTTCCCATTACTGGTTCAGCATGGCATGACCTTGAGATGAGAGAAGAGCAAAAGAAATTCTTGATGGTTCTGGAGAGTTTAGAGATTACATTGACCTCTGCAGATGTTAAACCAGTATCTTGATCTCTCTGCTCTTTCTCAGAAATACAAATATCTGTTTGCTCTAATGACATTACACTACATACCAGAAATCTGTTTTAAAAAAGAGAAAACGGGAGGCAAAAAGAAAAGGGCTTTAGAGACAATCTCAAGTCTGGGTGTGAAGAAAAACAAAGGCTTTGACTACCGCTTCGTGCAGCAAACTCCAGTAGGCATTCAATATGCTGCAGTCCCCTTCCTGCTCACCCATCCAGAGGTGGATGGGTCAGTAACAGAAGTGGAAAAAAAGCACGTACTTGCAGCTCAGCCATCCCAGTTCACAACCCGCTACCTTTGCTCAAACCGATGCCTGTCATCATTGAACTCAAGTATCTCAGTGAGCTGGCATGGCAGTGGTACGGTCGTTGATTCCGCTCCAGTGCCTCTGCCGTGGAGGAGGAAACCAATGTCTACCATGGCAAGGGACGCGAGGTTAACATACCCTGTATTGCTGCAGGTGTGTCCATCAGATTGCATCTGCAAGCAGCCTCAAGGTCTAAAATAAGATTTCTGTGGGAGAACCTTTCTGGCAGACTAGCTAATAGCTGTACTCCTGGCTGCCGTGACTCCATATTTAACAGCGTGATTTCTTTCATCCTTCCAGAGAAGTGTTCTTGTACTTATTGAAGGCTGAAGCAGTAACACAAAATGTAACAGAGACAAGATAGCCATTTTCTGTAAGAGCAAAATGTTGACACCTTGCCTAGTAACAGAACTGCCTTGAAAGACTCCTATTGCTACCCAGCCAGCACACAAATTGGGAAGGATGTTTTCTCAGGAAATGCAACAGTCTTGCCATTATCTCAGCTGAAGCAAATGAGTGGTTAAAGTCAGGTTATTAAGTCCCAGGTTCTTCGTCTGCAGAAACTGAGAATTTGGCTTTCTAACTACTCTCAGTCAGAGCTGGGGGAGGCAATGCTTCCTAATGCCCATTCTGTGTCATTGCACCGTAAATATCTATTTCTGCAAGGTATTCAAGGATGCGAATATCTTTAAGAGGACAAATGGAGCCGTGCATTCCCTGGGACTACTTCTCATTTAATTGTGGAATATCGTGGTTAATAAGAATGTTGTGTCTAATTGAATTCACTGTCTTACTGTAAATACAGAGATTTCTGGGAGGGTGCTTGCCTATCAGGGAAGAATGGGTTTGTGAATAAAGTGACTATTCCATTATTGCAGTGCTGGGTAAAGGAAAACAGAAGATCACATGCATCAAGAAGGTGAAAAACAACTGAAGTGATTTGTCAGAAGCGTGACTTAGTGAGCAAGAGGAAGTGACAGGCGCAGGATTGGAGACTTTATCAGGTTGAATTATGGGTATACGCAATGACTCTTAGAAATAACCTAAATACAAGCAGGAGAAGGACACTACATAGAATTGAGTTTTTCTTTAATGTGACTATTTGCCATGGGTATTGGATTTGAAATCCACTGTAACTGAAAAGATAAAAATGAAAATGCCCATCTGTAGTGTTCAGAGTATTACAGTGAGATTCAATTCATAAATTGTAGGAAGATATAGAGAACATCTGTTGTCAGGTAGAACTCTCAGGCAGGATTACCAAGTGTTTGAAAAATAGACAAAACTGTTAAATTGAGGGCAAAATTCATGCGAAGTCAAAATAAACTTTAGCTCCTTTGATGGCAGAATAGTTGTTCTAGTTTTAATTTTCTTCCAACAACAGAATCTATTTGAAATACAGTGGTGAGACGTCTGTCAGTAGGGAAAAGAGTCTTCATTTGGAAAAATTCATTGGAAGATTTGTTTTTTTCCTGTCAATGAACTAAAGGGACACTTGACATAGAATTATGGTAAAGGCATTCCCCATAGCAGGACCAGAGCATCACAGATTCCTGCGCAAATTTCAAATCACAGAGCAGTGGTCAGAGCCATCACTCAGGTGAACAAACGCAGATTAAGCAGAAGTCCTCGGTCTAAATGTTTCTATGAGTAAAGGACTGTGAACTAGTTGTTCATCGCTGCTGGGTAAAAATAAATCTTGGTTTTGTCAGCTGTAAAATCACAGAAAATGAACAATGGAGCATTAAGATGTGCAAATATTTATCAGTAGTTCCTCAATGACCTGTAATGATTTTTGCATGCAAGAGCTTTGAATTAATGAGATTTCCTCGGTTGATTTCACATGTTATTGGCAAAATGTGCAATTAAATATTAGTTTATATACAAATGTGTGTCACCAAAAGCTTCATGGATGGTCTTTAGCTGTCAACTTTAGTTGGCAAGAATTTACCTCAAAGTTTTCGCCTCTGTGCATTTACTTGTTCCAGGTAGAGACTGTGTATTCTAAAACTTGTAAAGGAAGGGGCAAAATGGAGCAGACTTCCTCTGAAGAGTCAATGTATATAATGGCCAGAGGTAATTTAAGTATTCCTCAGCAAAAAGAATATAAGGAACCTCCACTAAATAAAACAATGTTTGAATTGCTGCAATAATTGAAGGTATTACACATGGAGGCAACCAGGCAGTGGTTTAAACACATTGTAAGTATTTCTCTATCCCAGCATGAAATTACAGTTTGAAATAACCGTAAGATGTAAAAAAAAAAAAAATAAACACAAAAAAACCCCACAAACAAACAAAAAATACCAACCAAACCAACAAAACAAACCAACAAAACTTCGAACTTGATCTGCAGAGACAACTGTAGACAATATTTTGAATTTTAGAAAATGTTTGTTTACTGCCTATCTGTAAAGTGGAAGGAAATGTTAGTAGGACCAGACTCTCAGCAGGTGCCAGTCCCTCAAAAGAGTAACTCTGATTCAGACCAGTTGAAATTCTTCTTGATTGCAAGCCAACAGATTAAAAATCACACCATGGAAGGCTCTTCTGTCAGAGTGCATGAGGTTTGCTATATGCATCATGTGCAGAAAAGTTGTCTCATGTTGACAGTATCAAACCAGTAATAATGGAAAATCCGTTGGATTTACAATAGAGAAATAATAGGTAATTACATTTCCATTTATTCTACATAATAAGTAATTCCATTACATAATAAATAAATAAATAAATATAAGGTTCACACAGCCTTCCTATTTCTATACACTATTTTCTACTGAAATGATTAAATGAAAATTATATTGCATATATTGCAAAGTATATGCAAATATTTTTTTACTTTCATTTACTTACATAGAAAAGGTAGAGTTTTATTAAGAACTGTTTAAGGAATGCAATAATTTTACGTGGATTTTAAGAATTAAATGCACATTAAGATACAAACCTAGTGTGATAAAATTATTAGTTTATTATTATACTTGTAATTATGCATAATTTATAACCTGATTCTCCCTGCCTACTCTGCTGCCATGAGACCCCACCTGGAGTACTGTGTCCAGCTCTGGAGCCACCAACACAAGAAGGACACAGACTTGTTGGAGTGAGTCCAGAGGAGGCCATGAAGATGCTCAGAGGGCTGGAGAACCTCTGCTGTGAAGACAGGCTGAGAGAGTTGGCGTTGTTCAGCCTGGAGAAGAGAACGTTCTGAAGAAGAGAAGACCTTATAGCAGCCTTCCAGGACCTAAAGAGGGCCTGCAAGAGAGATGAGGAGGGACTCTTGATCCGGGAGTGTAGTAATAGGACGAGGGGTAATGGTTTTAAACTGAAAGCAGGTAGATTTAGACTAGATATTAGGAAGAAATTCTTTACTGTCAGGGTGGTGAGACACCGGAACAGGTTGTCCAGAGAAGTTGTGGACGCCCCATCCCTGGAGGTAGGTGTTCAAGACCAGGCTGGATGGGGCTTTGAGCAACCTGGTCTAGTGTTAGGTGTCCCTGCCCATGGCAGGGGTGTTGGAACTAGATGATCTTTTCCAACCCAAACCATTCTATAATTCTATGATAATTACAATGCAGTCCTTTTTCAATATACACAGTTATTTTAAGCAATACATTTTAGTGCTATACCCTTTGTAAAGTTGTCAGTTCTCTTCATAAAACATGTAGGACTCTGTGTCCTCTCACAGTTCCATGACAGCAAGATGTCTGAGCTCTGGGTGTCTTTTGCCACACACCCTGGTCAGGGAATCTGTTGAGCTGAGGAGCTTAGGGAAGCTTGAAGAACTTTCTTTCCAATCCCAGAGGACCCATGACTCCAGCTGTTGGCAAAGGCACAGACCCAAACCGTAGCTTCCTCTTTCAGAAGACTGAATAGGTGATGAGCTTCAGCGGTGGAGTCACAGGGACAATATTTGCCCTGCTGTTTCACTGCAGCGTAATGTCAGATGTGATTTCTGTAGAACTTGTGAAAGTTCCCCTCCTTTTCTTCCCAAATCTGTTTTTTCTTCCTGGAGCGAAACTGAGGAGATCGTGTTCAGCAGCAGCGACCTCTCTGTGCTTTCGCGTGGTGGGGCTGGGGCAGTTGAGGTGTGAGCATCCTTCCCTCCAGCCTTTTGGGGAGGAGGGGGAGTGAGGCGGGCAGAAGAAAGTAAAATACCTGCCGAGCCTGTGCACTGGCCCACAGCGCACGTGGGGTGTGTGTCTGACAGGTCACTGTGCCGGTCCGAGGGAGACACTGAGGGCTCTCCTGCCCAGCCCTTGGCACAGAAATCCTTCAGGGTGGCTCCCCTGAGCTCATCACATGTTTCTGCACGTCACTAACTGCTTGACTTGGCTGATAATTCCCTGGTGCTCACCCAGGGAAAGGAGCTCTGGAATCGGAATTTGATCAAAATGCCTCGGTCCATTGGAGGGATAGTAAGGGGGAAATAATGGGAAAAGTTGCAGTGTTCACCTGACTCTGTGGGAAATCGTATTTGACTTTGGTTATTTATCATCTCGGCATCTGTGGTTTTCTGCGTATTCTGAAACTGCTTTCCCCTCTGCCTTGTGAAATGGGTGAAATGTTCAAGTTTACAGAGCACACCCAAGTGTGAAGAGCCGATGGGAGATTTTGCTGGCTCCATTGAATGGAAACATAAAGACATTTTCTGAGAAAAAATATTTGGAGCTTGGATTTTCATATGTCTTTCTTCTTTTTCTTTAAGGTGATCGCTCATTATTCCTACTGTGACATAATATAATTTGCTAATACATATTTTTACATTCAGATTTGAAATATAGTAAGTAACATTGATTTGATAGGTCTCCGCTATATGCTATTGTTTTCCCAGTTTCTGTTCATTAGCAAGCAGACAGCAGGATTTATGGTCAGGTTCCCAAACTAATCAACCATTTGCAAAGCAATTTTACAGGTCTGCTGGAATGCCTCTAATATATGACATACTAACTCTAAAAAAAATCCAACAAACAATACAAAACAAAAAACCAACAACATTTTGCCTTTCAAATTGAGAAAAAATATACTATATAGAATCACAGGATTACAAAATCAAGTGTGTGGGAAGCTTCATTAGGAGACCTCCGGTCCAACTCCAGTCAGAGTAGTGCTGACCAGACCAAGTTGCCCAGAGCTGCCTCCGGTTGAGCTGTGAACGTCCCCTCGGATGGAGATCCCACAGCCTCCGTCTCTAAGCTTCTGTTGCCATGTTTGACTTTCCCCATTGTAATTTTTTTTTTCATCTAAAGTTGGAATTTCCCATGCTCCCACCTGTTACTGTGGCTTCTTTTCCCCTCACCGTGTGTCTCTGTGAAGGGTCCTGCTCCCTTTGCTCTCCACCCCACCAACAGGTAATTACAGGCAGCACTAAGATCTCCCCAGAAGCCATCTCTGCTGCAGCTGAACCAGCCTCAGCCCCACAGCCTCTCCTCGCAGGGCAGGTGCTCCAGCCCCACCATCTCAACAGCTTCCCCTGAACTCCCTCAGGTTTTTCAATATCTTCCCTCTACAGGGTGGCCCAAAATGGGGTGCAGAAGTTGGATCCAGCCTCACAATGGAGGGGAACAGTTACATCCCTCTGCCTGCTGGCTGTGCCTTCCAGGGCAGGACTCTGAACTGCACGGGGTCCCTGTCAGCCCTTTCCTCCCTCTCCAGGTCCTTCTGGACACCATCCTGCCCATGGGTGTGCAGACTGGTGCTCACCATGTGTGTTTGTCTTCAGAAGGTCAGAGGAGGAAATCTTACGAAGGCTGGATGACAGAAAATAGTAGATCTGTTGTGGTTTATCCAGTACCAAGAGAACTGTCATTATTCTTGTTCTCACACAAAAATGCCTGACTACATTATTTTTGCTTTGTTTTTTGTTGGTGAATAGCTTTTTTCCCTGGAAGCAAATGGACTAATCATAGTATAGCAAATCTTATATGAGTAAGAAAACAGTGCACTTGAAACCAAATAGACTGGCGTCCAGTTAACGTAACCCATAAAATTAATGCAAGCCAAAAAATTAATATAGTAAAGTGTTCCTCTTTGAGGATATTCACTATAAAATAAAATATCACATATTTCACGAGTCTTCTGATTTTTTTTAATAAGTAAGATTGTAGTAGTCTTCATAATTCTATCTGAATTTATGCAGAGAAAATAAAATCAATAATTTAACACAACTAAATGTCTATCTCTAATCCTATTCTGTATACATTGATACAGTTATTCTCATTGCCTAGCTGAGCTGAATTTAAGGAGTGTCCTGTCAATTAAAATCTATTCACAGAAACAGAGGAGAAAATGCCCAGATTTTTTTAGCAAGTGCTGATGACACATTGTTCCTGGACCTACCCCACTGTTTCTGAAAGAAAGGGCAAACTTCCGCTTGATTTTTAGGAGAATAGAGACACTTACAAAAACCTTTTTAAGCTTTGTCTGAAAAGAAAGATTTAATTTATGAATTTCTGTGTTATACTGTCTTGTTTGGGTTTTAAGGGAAAACCTGAAAACAGATTGCTCCTGATACTCCTGATGGATGGAAGATGGGAAGGGTTGTGTCGTAAAGAAAGGAAAAATTTAAGTGGTACTACTCGTATTTGAAGTGTGTTTAAGTGGAATTCCATGTTTTGCGGACTAAGGAGCCATTTCTGTCCTTGATGTGTTTTTGCTGTATTTTCTTTAGGGCAGGGAGCACCCATTTGCTGTTACCCAGTAAATGCTGAAGAGTAATTGTCTGTGATGCTTTAAGCCCTGCCATGCTGCATTTAAACACCGTCAGAAAATGAAACTCTGAGGTTTGTTTGATTGTTTGAAAATAGAAGCAGATAGACTACAAAAATGTAAAAGATTCTTTTAACAATTGATCATTTGACATATAGTGTGTTTATATCATTACAAGATATAGCTGTAGGTAAACCAGAGATCCGTGACCCCTAGGAGTCAAAGTACACTAATGAAGGTGTAAATAATATTATCTTATCTTGAACCAAACATAGATTGTAATCTTCTAAAAGATTGTAATCACAAGGATATGCAAGTATTTTGTAGGCAGACACAATGTATAAACACTTTAAATGAATATGAGAATATTAGGTACCAAAGGGGCAAACATTGACATTGTAGTTGCACTTAGAAAGCATCCACGTAGCAAAGAGTTTCCAGACAAAGGACAAGATAAACATGGGGATGGCAAATACTGTAGGCATGCTGGTGAACACAGAGGAAAGTTTACTCATAAAATGCAAAACAAGATAAACAACACTGGCAGTCAATGTGATCCTCTCTGGCAGTAAGGGGCAAGTGGTGTAGAAAGACCAAATATAAGCAAGGAGGGATGGGGTAGAAAGAAGTTTTCCACTTCTGTGCTCGCTTCTTTTGTCAAGGGTCCCCAAGCCTTGTCACATTATCCCTAGAAACTTTGACCTCAGCAAGGTGATGGTTTCACCAAACCACCATAGCCATCAACGCTAACCGCATGGCATCTGCTCCCTGGTGTTGCATACATACATGCAGCCAATTTCTGACAAGTCTTGAAAATTTAACAGTTCAGCATATGGAGAGAGTAGTGAAAATATGCAAATATAAACCTTTAACATAAATGTTTTTTCAATGAATGAATTCAATAAAGATTTATTTTAAAATTTTAAACTGAACTCTAACTTGTGTCTAAACACTCTCATCACAGTGATCTCTAACTCCCTGATATACACATCCACCTATAAATACATGTCTATAGATGTCTATACACATATATTGAATTACATCACTCTCTGTGCACACAGACACACAGAGTCTCAGGACAGCATTGCACTTAAAGACCTACAGCAAATCCATACCCTTTTCTTGTCGGCTGTTAAACACAAGGTAATATCTCGAATATAAGAGTGTCGTGGTTTGGGCCGGATTGGCCAATCAAAACGACAGATGGCCCTCCCCCCCCTCTCTCTCCAAAGAGAGGAGAGGAAGAGATAAGGAGATTTATGAGTTTAGAAAAAGAACTAAACTACTTTAATCAAAATAATAAAAAATAAGGAAATAAGAAATAATAAGAAAATTTTTAAAAAAAGTATACAATATATACAAAACCATATCCAGCTCCCAGGATGACGATCACGTCACCAGCAGACACAGGGAAAGGCCCACACTGGAGTCAGCGATGGACAGGAGCTGAATTCCGGAACTAGAGTCAGGAGTGCTCAGATTGGGATCAAAGGCAGATGAACAGACAGCGTCCTCCTCAGACATCGGCCATTGAAGAAAAAACGAGCCAGAGCCCACTTGCCCCTTTGATCCCTCAGCTTTTATACTGAGTGTGATGTATATGGGATGGAATACCCTGTTGGTCAGTTTTGGGTCACCTATCCTGTCCGCTCCTCCCTGCAGGTGGGACCCCTCTGTGCTTCTCCGCTTCCAACCCTTTAATGGGGCAAACAGCGAGGCCAGCTGACCTTGTCTGTTATAGCAATAAGCATAAGCAAGAGCCTCTGTGCATACCATTCCTTGGTATAATCAGGTCTTACCACTCTGAGAGTGAACAGTTTCTGAACAGTGTGCTGGTAATTTCAGAGTTTACTCAGTTAGAAGAGGCCCAGCTAAAATGTAAAATTACAAATCAGAAAATTGGTTCTGTTTTACCTCAAACCAGGACAAAAAGCTACCTCTGCATGTTATCAGGACACCCAGGTGGGCAGAATGTCCCCTTCAGGCACAGACATAGACACGCGAGACACTTCCATGCTGACTAAGAGCAGCAGAAGGGAAATTGCTGCCCTCCAGCAGTGACAGAAGAGTAACCAAAGCTGCCATCTTTTTATTGCTCTCTTCCTGGATCTAAGTCCTATTGAGCCATGCTTTACTAATTAAACAGTCTAAGGTCATCTGTTTATTGTCCT
>VYZM01003971.1:0-19258 GCA_013398915.1 Dromas ardeola
GTCCTGTGTATCAATCCCTGATCGAAGTAACCAAAGTTCATCCGGTTGCACCAGCCTCTGAGCCAGGAGTTAACCTGCTGACTCTTCCTGTTTATCCCCTCATCAATCCCTGCAAACGGTGGGACAGAGGAGAACGCTGCTTGTGCTCCTCATCCCTTAACCAGCCGTCCCAGGGCTCTGAAGTCTCTCTTCATTGCCCTTAGACCTCTGGTAGCCATCTCATCGTTACCTACTTGAAATATCAGCAGTGGATAATAGTCGGTGGGCCGAACCAGGGCAGGGAGTTTCCTCCATATATCCTTGATCCTGGCCCCGGGGAGGCCAGGGTTTAACGGAGCGAGACTTACCGGGAGCGATTCCTACCGGATAGAAACCAACCCTAAAGGGCTCTTGTTCTCCCTGAGCACCGCAGCCGGAATAACGATTAATAAAATAAGAATAAAATACCCTGAAAGAGAGAGAGAGACGCAGCGCCCGGCTCCCTCCCATGGGGGCGGGATGCTCACCGGGACGGGAAGGGGAAGATCCCGGCTCTTGGAATAACACTGATTTCCAGCCTCCGGAGTCGGAGTCTGAGGCAGGATGGGGGCACCGCCAGCGCTTTCCCCAACGATTTTTAAGCAATGAGTGATAATTTGCTCATCCCTCCGACCTCCCGCGTTACGAACCCACCGGGTTACTCAAACTTAGCTCTGTTTTAACTAGGTCTGCACCTACGCTCGGGCTTAGCCAAAGGAAAGGCTCCAGGGGGGGATAAAAACCAGTAAAATAGGGGTTTTTTGGGTGTAGCCGATAGTTTGGCTGAGGAGCAATGCACCGCCTGGGCTGGAAAGCTGGGAAGGGAAGAGCAGGGCAGGATGCGTGCGCCATGTCCTGGACGCCAGCAAAGAAATCCCTGTGGGAACGGCACAGCCCGGCTGACGGTGACCCAATCCTTGGCTCTCTCGGAGGGGACACGGCGGCAGCGGAGCCGCTGCGTGGGCCCGGGGACGCCGGGAGGGTCCGGATACCGCGGGGAGCGGGATGGTGCCGGATGGAGCCCGTCCTGCCAGCGCCGTCCCGGGGCATCGGAGCCGTCGGGGGGGCTCCTTTACAGCCAGGTATCGCCGGCGATTCAGAGCCACCCCCCAGCCAACCCCCCCCGCCCCAAAAAAAAAGACCCAGGAAGCCAAGTTGAAAAAGTATCTGTCTTTTAATGGAAAAGGTCGTTTGTACAAACTGGTTCAAAGGCAGATACGGGGTGGGGGGGGGAATAAAATAAAATCAGTTTCCCAAGGAAGCCAAGAATAACTCAGCGCAGAGGCTCTGCCGCAGAGCTACCGCCAGGGGCGCGTTAATTATTTCAGGAGAATCTCCTCTGACAGCTACAAACCAAAAATCCCCAAAACAAGAGAATCTGGGGGACGGAGACAGCGGGACTGCGGAGCCCATCGGCTGAGGACGGCTCCGGTCCGACGACCCCCACCAATTCCCACTTACAATGTACGTGCCAGCTTTTTTCACGGAAATAGGTATAAAACCTCCAAGTGTTGCCAACACAGGAGTTAAATCCCGCCGGAATTTTGAATTAGTAAATTGCAAACTAGAAATACATTGTGGTTTTAACGCTCGCTCAATTTAAGGGGGAGCGAGCGAAGTTCAGCGGGTTTCCTAAAGGGCAGGAACAGCGTAAACGTAATTTGCCCGTAATTAAAACGGAGTTTTCATGCTGTGCTTTGAGTTTTGTCACCTGCATCTACGAAAGGTGGCACTGGCACTGGGGTCAAGATATGTCATGAAGTCTATAATATTTAAAAGTCATTAATCTTCCATAAGGATAATTTTGTCTTCAAAGTATATATCTGTTTGGGCAGACAAAGTAATTCTCTTAGTTTGATACTGTGTACAAGTTTTAGGCTTTCTTGCGAACTTGTTCAATGAACAGAATGTCAAAAAGCTTTTGTTTTCCCCCAAAACTCAAGCAGCGACAGCTAACGACGGCGTGCTGCCCCTGAGCATGCCGTTGGCCATCGGACGAGTGAGCGGCAGAGCCTGGGGCTTGTTTGTGCCAGAAAAGAAATCACCGAGTTAAAACCAAACCCCAAACCTCATCCCTCTCCGAGGATCTGAACTCCACGGGGTTTATTCCCTGCCTGGGCCGAGAGGGGACGCGAGAAACGCCGGGGAAGGGAAGGAATTTCCCGAGAATGTCTGTGCCTCGATCGTGCCGGCCAATCGCGACGTCCCGATGTCAGAGAAGAGAAACCTCGCGAAATAAACTCCGGGTTTACACCTGATTTTCGTGGCCAAGACACCTAGAACCTCTCCCAGCCGCGCGGGATGTAACCGCAAAATCCACCCAAGGCTGGGAGAAACGACGTGCGACCTTTTCTAACGGCAGAAGCAAAATGTACCGTTCTCTCTATCACTCGCTATGTGGGGTTTCAGTCGCCTTCCAGGTGAAGGCATCTCCCGAAAAGGTACCTGAAACTCATTAAACGCTAACGGGAAGGGCAATGAGAAAGGCTTCGTAGTGAATTTCCAGCAGGGCCAAGCCAGGAGCAGCAAACAAAAACCTGCAGTTGTGTTACAGCACTGACCCCCCTGGAATGTGACATTTTGCGCCATAAACCAGGGATTTTTGAGAACTACAAAGAGTGTTTCCATCAGTCACATCCATAGGGAACAAACCCATAAATAACCATAAATTTGTTTCCTTTGCTGACCACCAAAATCACATGCCAGGCAATTAAATATAAAATAATAATAAATGACAATACTGAGATTTCCTTACGTCATTCCACCCTCGTGGAGGCTGCGCATCGCGTTCAGCCCCACGCGGAATTAGAAGTATTTTCAAGTGAAAAAAAACCAAAATCAAAATAAATCAATTGCAGTCAGATCGGGAACGGCAGCCGCGATCTGAGTGCAGAGGTAGACTCCGGACGTAGTGTCACTGCGTCACACTTTGCTTAGTGTCATCAGCGGCGGCAGCGTCCTTCAAACATCGCCCAAAAAGGTGCATTTTGAATTTCCTAGCTTATTTTTTTTTTTCTCCATTCTCCAGTTCTGTGCAGAAGCAGCAGTTACCTGGAGCTTCAGTGTTTCCACTACAGGGATGAAAATGCTGAGGGACAAGAGGCTGCCGGTTTTAACGCAAAAATGAGAGGCTGGCGGCAGAGGTTGGCGGGGAAGAGGAGCCGCTCTGCAGCACGATGCGCTTCCCTCCGCGCCGCCACCTGCGTTTAGCGTCTGGAAACCAGGCGGCAGCTCCCGTATTCGCACAACCGACGGGACGCTCCTCCTTAGGGGCGTGATTAGAGGCGTTCAGCAAAGAAAACGTCCAACTTTTGAGGATTTTCAGCAGCAACACATTTCCCAATATGTACATCTGATTAGTTGCCTTTGAACGCGCGCGTTGCCTGTGCAGACCGCACATACGTTTGTGTTATGTTCACACAGTAAACCATAGAAACGCACTGGCTCTGATGGCTACTCGCTGTGTACCAACACCTCTATTTAGCGGAGGGAGGTGACTCTTCCGTCAGCAGTGTCCTGGTGACGCTTACCGTTTTCCCACAGGCCATGAAGGAGACTCCCAGAGCGATCAGACACAGCCAGGTCTGCAATTAAAGAAGGTGCCGGTGATCAGAAACGTGGGGGAATATTACAGAGACCCAGACTCACATGGCTCAACAGGAAATAAATCGTCATTCCAAGTCATCAGGGTTAGAGGTAAGATCCTGGAGCAAGTCCAGAGAAGGGCAATGGAGCTGGTGAGGGCTCTGGAGCACAAGGAGAAGGGGCTGGAGAACTTCTGAGGAGCGGCTGAGGGAGCTGGGGGCGCTCAGCCTGGAGAGAAGGGGGCTGAGGGGAGACCTTCTCGCTCTCCACAACTCCCTGAAGGGAGGGTGTAGCCGGGGGGGGTCGGTCTCTTCTCCCAAGGAATGAGAGGAAACGGCCTCAAGTTGTGCCAGGGGAGGTTTAGGATGGATATTAGGAAAAGTTTCTTCATCGAAAGGGTTGTCAAGCACTGGAACAGGCTGCCCAGGGAAGGGGTGGAATCGCCATCCCTGGAGGTGTGTAAAAGCCGGGCAGACGCGGTGCTGAGGGACGTGGGTCAGTGGGGGTTTGGGCAGTGTTGGGTTGATGGTTGGACTTGATGAGCTGAAAGGTCCCTTCCAACCTAGACAATTTCATGATTCTATAATTCTATGATTCCATAAATAAGCACTGACGGGCACTACTGATGGAGCCAACAGGTGGAGCAGTCGGTAGATAAGGAATTGGCCAGATGGTGGCACTCAAAGAGCTGCAGCCAACGGCTCGATGTCTGGGTGGAGACCAGTGACGAGCGGGGTCCCTCAGGGTCTGCACTGGGACAGGTATCATTGAACATCTTTGCTGGGGACATGGATAGTGGGATCTTCAGCCCTGAGGAGAAGGACTTGGTGTGTGAAAAACGGAATATAGGCCAGCAACGTGCACTGGCAGCCCAGAAAGCCATAGGCAACTCAGGCTGCATCCCCAGCAGTGTGGACAGCAGGGCGAGAGGGAGATTCTGTCCCTCTGCTCCACTCTGGGGAGACCCCCCTGCAGGGCTCCCTCCAGATCTGGGGCACCAACAGCAGAAGGACACGGAGCTGTCGGAGAGGGGCCAGAGGAGGCCCCGGAGATGCTGGGAGGGCTGGAGCCCCTCTGCTGTGAGGACAGGCTGAGAGAGCTGGGGGGGTTCAGCCTGGAGAAGAGAAGGCTCCGGGGAGACCTTGGAGCCCCTTCCAGTCCCTCAAGGGGCTCCAGGAAAGCTGGGGAGGGACTCTGGAGCAGGGAGGGGAGCCATGGGACGAGGGGGAAGGGTTTGACACTGAAAGAGGGAGATTGAGATGAGATCTGAGGAAGGAATTCTTGGCTGTGAGGGCGGTGAGCCCCTGGCCCAGGCTGCCCAGAGAAGCTGTGGCTGCCCCATCCCTGGAGGGGTTCAAGGCCAGGTTGGACGGGGCTTGGAGCCACCTGGGCTGGGGGAGGTGTCCCTGCCCAGGGCAGGGGGTGGCACTGGGTGGGCTTTAAGGTCCCTTCCCACCCAAACTGTTCGTGACTCTCTGATCATTCTAGGATTTTACACCTCTGGCAATGTACAGACACATAAAAGGACGAGTCCGTTTTTCTGAAGTCTCCGCCAACCTTTCACCTGCTGCGTCATTAAATCGAGGCCTTTTTGAGAACAACGAATGAGCGAGTTGCTAAAGAGATAGTCAAAAAAGCAGGGGAAAGGCCATGTGGGTCAGTGGGCGCAGCACACAACAGATTCCTAAGCAAATCTGGCCACGAAAGCCTCAACTTCCCCATCTGTTCTGACCCTGTGGCCGACTTTAATGACTGTAAAGTGTGACAGTGGTGAGAAAATAAATCCGTCAGCTTATCCTGCCTACAAGGAGTCTCGGCTTGAACCAAACTTACCAAATACGCCACAAAGGACAGGTAGATCACACTGAGAATGCCAGCCCCGATGTACAAAGCCATGTGGTTCAGGGACATGACGTAGGCCACCACGAAGTACATGTTAATGCTGCAGATCAGGAGGATGAGGACGCCACCAGCGATCCTCCAGAACCTGCGAGCAAAACCAGAGCACAACGGGGTGAGGCGGAGGGGCCACTCCTGCCTTTGGAGGAGATGCTCTAGGCCAGGAGGCGAGGGGAGGAATGAAACGTGCGCCTGAGGTGAGCAACACGCCATCTCCCGCTCGGAGGCGATTCCCTTCGCACTTACAATCCATTGGCGAAATCATTCATCACGCTGGGCAGGCTGGTGAACGTCAGGACAGGGATCAAAGCGAACGGAAGCTGGAAGAAGCAAGAAAATACAGAAGAATAAAGAGTGGAAATTGTTCTGATTATCTCAGCACGGACAAACATCCAAAGCTTGCTCATATCTGACAGCATTTCCCCAAAGCTGTTGTAAAGTGAGTCAAAGGGACTTCCCCCGGCTGGAAGAAGGAAGCAATTTCAGACCTTGGCTGATCCTCTCCACCTCCTCCCAGTAGATCAACATCTCCTGACAGTAACTCGCTCTGCTCAGCTGCTCCTGCAAGCCCTCAGGCACCACAAACTGAAATATTCAGTGCTAGATGTTTTTCTCCAAGACTTGACCCCCCCCCCGTCGGGCGCTGCTGCTCACCTGGAGGCTCATAAGAACATTTAGGAAGTCGTTCATGCCCGTCAGGTGTTCGACGTCCTGAAAGATGGCAACCAAGAGGGTGGGGGTGATGGCGATAGAGCGAGTCAGCAGCACCCGGGCAAATCGGGACCACCGCAGGTTCAGGAAGCCCTGCAGGAAAAACACAGAGGAGCTGCTGGGTGAAAATGGTACGGAGACGTCAAGGAAGAGGGGGGCTCGGGGCAGGATTAAAAGCTGATTTATTTGAAAGGCACATCAGGGAGTTTTATGGCGCTTCCACCAAGAGCTGTACATCCAAGGAAGGGAAATAATCAATATTAGCTTTAAAGGGTCGGGAATAGAGAGAACAGGGATGCAGGCAGACACTAAGAGTGATAATTACCTCCATAACGAACTGCCCGGAGTACGTCCCTGTCATCGTTGAGCTCTGGCCGGCAGCGAGGATCCCGATTGCCCAGATATAGAGAGCAGCAGGGCCAAAGTAACAGCCCAGAACGACGCCCTGGAACAGAGATTTGCAGTCTCACGTCAGTTCAGTCCCACGTCTGAGGGCGGGAACAAGAAAAAGTAGGCGAATTCCCTTGTGACCACATTAATCACAAGTGTTGAGTTGAAAGAGAAGCAATAATCCATCTGTAGGAGTGGGAAAAGCATTCCTCACGTCGGCAGCAGATAAGGCAATACCTCACGGGCTGCAGTTTTAACAAAGCAGATTCAGGATGGATGCAAGGAAAAGCTTTGTCATGGCCAAGCCAATAAAAGAGGGGAGCAGAGAGTGGGGAGTCTCTGGGGCCAGGTTGGGTGGAGCACGATTAGCAAAGGGACAGATAATTTTGCTTGGTCAAAGGGCTGCGCTCAAGCATCCCCAGGGATTTCCTCCAGCTCTGTTTTTGGCCATCCCATCACAGGTCCCGGCCTTCAGCGCCCTCTGTTTACTCAAAAGCAGCAGCCGCCACCAGAGAAGGACGCCAGGCTGCCATTGATGGGGAGATCCCGCCCCGCGGGTCACTCACCCCTTTGTAGATATCCACTTCCAGCGTCTTGTTGTTGTTGGGGAAGAGCGAGGAGTGCGGGCTGCTGGCGTTCACGCAGACGGTGCTCTGCAACGACACGAAGGGGCAGGAGGTTGGGTTTGCTCAGCGAGAGGGAAGGCAGGACGGGCAGAAAAGGCTGCACGCGAGGAGCAGCCGGTGCTGGAGGTCCCAAGGTGCTGGCTGCCTCTTCAGGCTGGTTTAAATGCAAATAATCAGCACGCCTGTTCCTTCCCCCCGCCCTTTACGCACAGAATACAGGGGCTGTGCTTCACCCAGGGGCACTGGTAAGGCTCAGAGCTGCCCCTCTGCCCACATGGTCCCTGTTACTGCTCCAACAGCCCCAGGGTTCAGTGTCAGCCAGTCCGCGATAAGCAAAGTCCCCAAAGCCCCCAACTCACCACATCCGCGTTCGTCTTTTCAAAGAAAGCCTCAGCGAAGACGGTCACAACAAAGATGTTGATGATGAAGGAGACAAAGAGAGCGATGCAGGACTCGATGAAGAAATACTTATTGGCTTCTCGTACTTCCCTCTTGTTTGCACGGTTCACTTGCCGGGACTGAAAAGGGGATTGTGACAACAACAGACTTGAGAAACAGGAATTCACAATTATATTAGTTCTATCTGTAATTATACTGCATTAGACAGTGGGACACGGGTCACTGGACGGGAAGAGAACATGCCGGAGGGAAGAAAAAGCAAACCCCAACATTTGCAGAAGCAAACGGCTGTTTTTGCCAGCGTGGCTGCGCTAACCAAGAGACCACTTCTGGTCCCCGATCCACAGGTAAAGGGCACATGTCCCCGAAGCTCTCACAGCTCTCCCTGTGCGAGGGACACGACCAGCCTCCTTCAGGGGGTTTGTTATGTCCCCATTGAAGGAAATGCTTAAAGCGGACTCCCAGAGGCTGTGATCGCTCGAGTGTTTCAGGCCTCCCAGTGCGCCATCCCAATAAATCATGGAATGGTTAGAGTTGGAAAGGATCCTGAAGATCATCTGGTTCCAGCCCCTCTGCCCTGGGCAGGGACAGCTTCCGCTAATTAGCGCAGCCGCTTACCTTGACCAAGGCAGAGTGCAGGTACATGTTGTGCGGCATGATAACGGCGCCCACGATTCCCACGGCTTGCTCCAGCTGCGGCGTCCCGCAGTTCTGGCAGTACGGGATGAACAGCCCCTGCAGCAGCTTCTCCTGGTCGGGTTTGACTGTGATATACTGGGCACAGAGACAAAAGAAACACGGGTATTTTTAGCGTGACGCACGTCGCACAGCTGCTTAGGCCGCTCGTTTGAAGATGCTCGAAAGCCAAAATGTGGCCGCTTTGGTAAAAAGCAAAACCAGAATGTGCAATCGTCGGCTGGTTAACAGAAGTGGGGATGCTGCACTGAACAGTACGTGCCGGTGCAGCCAGGGTGTGAGCCGGATGATGGTCACACATCAGAAACACACACCCAGCTTCAAAAATCCTTAACTTTAAGTGTCTGCCCCCCTGTTTTGGTGCTGGTCGGCACAGGAATAGTGATGGGGGGAGAGGGAGCATGCCACCAAACAGCGAGAGAGAAGGTGAAGGTACCTCGTATCCAAACGTTAGTGCCATGATGGTAATCAGAAAACCAAAGAACGCTTCCAGTTTTCGCAAGCCTGGGAGAAGAAAAAGAACCATCAGCAAATTGAGAAAGGCTGAATCTCAGCTTTAGTTTCTGTAATTCGGGAGGAGAAATTACCGTATTTGTCCAGGAAGAGAAAGACGAAGGTGTCGGCGATGGTGATGAGCACGCCGCCCCACAGCGGGATCCTGCGGGAGATGAGCAGGAGCGAACATCAGCTCACAAACAACCTCGACCTCGTCCGCCAGCCACAACACCGCTTCAGAGTCCAAAATCTCTTTTTATTTAGGGCCCTTGTTTGGGGCTGGAACCCCAAGGTTTGTTTGCAGTCTGACAAGGCGTTTGGCTGCACAGGGCGAGGGACTGTAGGTTTGTTTTCTGCATGAACAGCTCAGATAAGAGCTCTCTCCCCAAATCTGGAGAGGAAATCCCACGTCCACGCTGAGAATGACAGGAGTGAACAGGACTTTTAATAGCTCCTTGATACAAAATTGTAGCTTGCTGTTACATTTGCATTTCCAACCTTCCTGGCCGAAGAGGACATCTTTACAGGAGTCCTTTATTAGGAATATAAAATTTGCCAGGAAAGCTGCAGCCCAATTTTGGCGTGTATCAGTTATAGCTAAAATAAAAGCCAGAACCCGCAGTTCTCCTTATAGCCAAAAAAAAAAGGAGCAGGCACCAAAGGCTGAGTCATCTGAGAACTATCACAGCTTAGATGACTCACCCTCGACAAAGAGCTGATTTCGGAAGATTTATAGGAAATAAATGAGTCTTTTTTGGCACACACGGTGTCACTTTCTTCATCCTAGACGGGAGCACTCATTTCCTGCTGCCCTCTGACGACAAACCCAACTTACTTCCCCACAGACAGGAGGTTAATAGCAATCGCCGAGCCGATGACTTCTTGCATATCGGATCCAATGATAGCTAGTTCGACCATCAGCCACAGCATAATCCGAGGAACCTAGAGGTGAAGAAATATCCGACACCATTAAAAAGAAGGAAAATGTCTTCTCCCTTTAAATTCCTAAATAAGCGCAGGGTTGTGGCGATCACGCATTTAGGAATGGTCTCCTTTCCCTGGCCGTGGTGTGGAAAACATGTTGATAATTGTCGCTTTATGGCTGGTCCAGAGCAGAAATGCAGGTTACCTGTGGCAATCGCTGGAAGAGGTTCCTGGGTCACTAATATAATCTAAATTACTCGCCTCAATACATTTTGCTCATTGTGAGGGTGAAACTAGATGTTTCCATGTAATGAGGCGCTGGAAAGGAGCATCAGAAGGTATTTCACATGGTCAGACCCATGACAAAGTCTCAGGTGTTGGATGAGAAACATCAAACTGCCCAAACTTCCCCACAGCCCTTTCCCAAAACCCAGCCTCACTCATCTTCAGCTGAACGAGACACAGGGCCCTCTCTTACACAAGCCGTGAAGATTTCTTAAGCAGGGAAATGCAACGGCCATGGAAGGGTCTTGTTCTAAAGGGCCATTTCTCTCCTCATGATTCCTTGAGTTTATTTAAGCAAAACGTATTTCAGCTTTGGGGGACAGCACTCCAAACAGAAAAGCTGAAATCCTGGGTTTTATTCCTGACTCTGTCTGCAATTCGCTGGCAAATGTTCACCCACCTCCTGCCTCTTGCTTTCCTTTTTCCAAGATGGAGAAGACACCAACAGGACCTGACGCGTCCCCCATCTGCTCTTCTAATGTCCCGTGTTGTTAATGAGCCCTTTGTTGCTGCTACATTAGGGCCACAATTAAAATATTCCTTTAAATCTACCTTTCTTCCAACTGTGAGCCAAACCACAAGAAATCAACTTAATCCCCCAGGCTGGAGAGTGACAATGTGACGATGAAAATATATTTCAGCAACCGGAACACTTTCTCCTGAGGAGGATTTAGCACTCAATGGGCAGCAGTGATGCTTCACGAGTCCCCTGAGACCTGCCAGCCCCAGGTGAGAGAACCAACACCAACCCAGACCCACGGGATGATCCCAAGAGCCCCTCCATACCGCCGAGGACCAGGACGTCACCCACCTTCTGGTACTGCCGGTTGCAGACTTCGGCGAGGTGCAGCCCCGTCACCACCCCCAGCCTGGCCGCCAGCCGCTGCAGAAGCAGCCCGATGATCGTCGCCAGCATCAGGACCCAGAGCAGCTGAGGGAGACACGAAGGCAGCAGTGGGTGCATTGGGGCAGCAAGAAATGACGGCCGCAAACAAGGTCCCAGGTCCGCTAGGATGCCTGAGCCCTGCATGCACCTTTGGGAATCACAGGCCTTTTAAAATACACATTATTGTCATTTGGAGGCTGTTTTATGTGCCTGGAGCTGGCACAGGAAATATCCAAATGCATATAAAGCCAGGAGTCACTGCTGGAGAGGGCATTTGAGAGCCTCACACTCCCCTTCTCCTTCTCTGGGGTGTTTTCAGCTCAGCAGCAACAGCAGCACCATCAGTACTCCTGGCCTAAGCCATGGATGGGTCCACGGTTTGCACAATTTACAGCGCTTAATCTGTAGGTTTCTGCACTGACCTTAAATCCCGCGACGGCCCCGGACTGTAAATCCGACTCGATGTTGCCCGGATCCAGGTAGGCAATGCTCATCAGAAAACCCGGCCCCGTGAAAGCCCAGAGCTTGCGGAAACTAAAGCAGGAGTGCTATGGAAGGGGAGAGAGGATCGAGGCGTCAGGCAACAGCCCTGCAGCAGAGCCCTCTCCTAACGCAGGGGACACATCATTCCCACGAACCACCCCGGCTATCAGGCATAAAAAATGGCAAGAGACAGCCAGGGTTTCATTTTAATTTCCTCGCTGCCGCAGCACTGGCCAGATCAGCCTATTCTTTCATCTGATCCTAAACCCTCCAGCAATTTCTGCTCCTAAACTAAAGAGTTTAGGACCAGACTCTGGAACAGCCAACGACACCCAGCCTGGGTGGGGGATGAATCCTCCCGGAATGTTGCTAAACCAAAAGCAAAGAGGGCACCTACACACCCCCACGAAGGGGCCAGTGCTGTCACAAAGGCCAAGAAGCACTCTTCCTTGATAAGGGAACAAAGAACCAAGGTCCCTTCCCCTGGGGCTACGAGACATTTCTTTGCTCTTTAGCAGATGTTGCTGCTGGAGCTTCGGAGGAGACAAATCCTGAGTGATGAATCATTAACTCAATGTGCAGCAAGCACAGGAGATCCCGCACCCCCTTCTCCTCCAGATCTCCATCCAGATGCCCGGCCAACCTTCCCAGTCTGGGCAAGAAGGGGAACCGGCACCCAAGGGAATGACTCAAGCACTTGCAGATTTTTCCGATGGGATTTTCCTATCGGAAGGAGTGGAGTAGGGCTCAGCTGCGCTCACCGTTTCATCTTCGGGAATCGGGATCTTGCTGTCGAAGTAGGTGGTAAAAGGCTCCTCCGAGGAGGCGTCCGGCGGCTGCAGCGGGTTCATGCTGCTGGAAATGGTGCTGACGACCTCCCCGTGATCCCCAGAGGCATCTTCTGCCGGGGCGGGGGGAAAAAGAAGCAGGAAAGGACGGAGGAGTGAGCGAGGGTCCCCAGAAACACGGAAAAACCTGGCAGAGGCCTGGCAAGACCCACAGGCAGAGCAAAAAAGAGCATGTTCTGCCCTCACAGCTAATGCTAATTAGGCTACTAAGAGATATCAAATGAAAATAACATGTACTGCTGTAAACCCACCTTAGGAGACCACCCTGCCTTGCCCCAGCTCTCCCTCTCCCACGCGGTGAGAGAAGGCCGGCTAGCTGGCAGTTTATTTATTCAGATTAATTTTAAAAAAGCCGTCACGGGGCACTGTGCGATGTAATAGCAGCCCCGCAGTACTAACGTTAATGATTAACTGGGACCAAACACGCCAGATCCAAGAGAAACCCGTGGCTATTTTTGCTCCATTACAGAGACTGTTACCCCAAACTCTCTGGGCTGAACAGACCGTCTGCAAGAAGTTTAGTCCTGGAAGGACCCCGATTCCCTGCAGGCTGCAGGGAACACACAAGGCAGCACTTGTTTGGAAGCAAGTGACGGTCAGGAGCCTGCCTGACAACTTTCCCCTCTCCTAGAGCAGGAGAGGCAGGCGGGAGACCAGCCTGGGTGAATTTTCAGGACAGTTTCTCCATTTAACTTGTGAGGAAGGTGCGCACGGTTCCTCCAGCTATGCAAATGTACATTCTCACAAATTACGTGTTCAGGCTTGTAATAGCACCCGCTTCCTCCCCTGCCCACCTTCAGCAAAACGCCCCTTCTCCCGAACCGAGCCAATACTCACTTTTGCTCTCCCTACGTGGCATTTTGCTCTAAGAGCTGAAGAGCCGCATGTGTCCCGAGCGCCCAGCCTTTGTAAGAGGAGGAGGAAAACCAAGGCCAGCTCTTTTACCAAGTTTCCTATTGCATCATCAGAGTAAAGCCAAGTTGGTCGCTCCTCCTTTTTCCCTGCCTCCCAAACACCTCGCAGGGCTCCCTGCCCTGGACAGCCCCGTTTACATAAGGGATTTAGAGCAGTGTGTGTGTGTGTGTGTGTGTGTGTGTGTGCAGGAGAGAGATCGGTCTGCACACGACAGGCTTGTTCATCTGGTTAAACAAGGCTGAGTGAGCCCCAGGAACCACAAATCTCCTCCTGGGGTCATGTCAGAAGCGCGAAGGTTTGTGTCCACTATGATAATCAGGTGTATGGGGTGGTAAACAGGCACACCGAATCCTTGGGGTGGTTTTTGCAGGACAAAGGAATTAATTAAATGGAAGGCGGATGTATGAGAGCAAATCTGCTGTGCCACGAAGCGAGCCTTACCGTAGGATGCCTTCTGGTCCATGTCGGAGTTCCCCATGGTGGAACCCTTCTGGTGGCCTGGGAACTGGTTTATATTGGCTACCTTGGCTGTAAACGAGAGGGGGGAAAAAGTCTGTCAGGAAGGAGAATAAAAACCAACAAGAGAGCCCACAGAACCAACAGCTCCTGGCAGGGACAGACTCACTTCTCTGGCCCTTTTCCAGCTCTGAAGAACCTTGCAGGGCCAGGAGAGGAGTGTTTTATCCGGGACCTGCTTGGAAACTCCGTGTTGCAACAACACGAAGGCGGCATGAGTGGACCGACCGGGCAAACCAAGGCGACACAAGTGTTTGCAAGCGGCCAGGCTTAGGACAGCGGCTGTTATGAAACTGCAGCTAAGGAAACAAGAGTGGAATTTCCTTTATGTGTAAAAATTACATACCATCCCTCCCCTTCCAGGCACGGTTATTAGATCTACCCTGCACCCTTTACAGGCCACCTGAAGTTTCTTTTAAGGGCACGATGTAACTCTTTCATCACAGTGTATTTTTAAATTTCAAATCTAACCCACGCAGAAAGGAACTGGGATCTGGTACAGGACTTCAGATAAAGCTGTCATCCTCCGGGCTTTAAAAGGTCAAACCCCCCAAACCCTTCAAGGACAAGCCAAAGTGCCAATAGTATATTCATTTGGTATGTAAAGCACTTAATCTCCCCCAAAGCCCATTGTAAATTAACGGGAGATCTCCTTATAACAAGGCAATATTGGTTCACTGAAGACATAAAAGGAAAACATTAGCCAGGCACTCATTTTAAGTGATTTGAACCAATTTTAAGGTTTTCAAAGATGAATTTCTCAGTTCCATAACCAGCTCCAAAGGTGGTTTGTAACCCAGCCAGGCACGCTAAAATAATCCAGAGAGGGAACTTCAGGCAGGGCTGGAGCCATACCGTTTCTTGCAGGCAGGGCTACAATAGTTATTTATCTATCCCGATATACTCAAATGTTAATGTGTTGACTCTGGGGCAGCAGGAGGAATAAAGCACGCTCCAGCAGCGCAGCGAGGTGATGAAGTTTCACTAAACCGTAACATTTCCCATCCCACTTATGTTGCTGCTCCTCGAGCACAACTTGGACGGAAGCGAGATGCCAGATGCCACCGTGGAGAGCTGTGACACCGCGATCTCAAACACATCAGGGCCCCAAACAGCCCCTGCCCCTTCCAGGTTTTAATTGCCACCGAAGTGCTACACACCGTGGGGAGAAACGGTGAGTCAATACCTCCTGCCACCTTGGCCCAGGGAGGGGACAAGTGCCACATCTCCAGCCACCACAGCGACCACAGTCCCCAGACTGCTCCCTCCAGCAGCTCCCGCTTGGATGGGGACAGCCCCAAGGCTGGAGCAAAGCTTTTATCACACACGCTACCTTCTTTCTTTACAGGCTCCTTTTTAAAGCACTAAGCCTATGAGCTTTCATTACAAAAAAAACCTTAAAGTTTAGCAATAAGCCATCTTTTCCCCGAAATCTAATTCCTTCAGGAGGAACAGCGCTTACCCTGGCAGCGAGTCCCACGAAACACTCACTCCGTTAACAAAGGCAAAGAGGAAGAAGATCACATGGGGAACATTCGTTACACTGCCAGACCGACCTAAATATCTCCTTGCAAAACTCATCCCAGCTTGGGCGGGAGCGAATTCGGTTCCTCTATCTCCGCCGGCAGCTGCCCAGCTCGTGACGAGCTCACTCACAACCAGACGCAGGGATCGCTTCCCACGCGTGCCGAGCTGGAAACGCTGCCCGCAAACCCTTCTCCCACCGAGCTCCAAGAAGAGCAGCTCCCGGCTGCAGCCAGGTGCGAATATTCTGCCCGCATGGCTTCACAGTGTTCCAGCGTCGCTGGGAAGGGGAGAGATGTCAACACAAAGCTGGTGAAAACGCATCTGAGGGATGTTTTTTGCCCACTCTGAATCCACACGTGGCTGCTTTTCTGAAGGAAAAGCTCTAGTGAGATCCTGCCGCTGCTCTCAACACAGGTGAAATTAGAGAATAAAGAAACTGCAGGATAAAAAAGGTTGGGGTTTATTGCTCCTTCTACCCATAACCACTGTGACATCATGACATCATCTACCTGGTCTTGTGCAAAGCATTTGACACTGTTCCGCACAGCATCCTTGTCTCTGAATTGGAGAGAGGGCTGGAGCCCCTCTGCTGTGAGGACAGGCTGAGAGAGCTGGGGGGGTTCAGCCTGGAGAAGAGAAGGCTCCGGGGAGACCTTGGAGCCCCTTCCAGTCCCTACAGGGGCTCCAGGAAAGCTGGGGAGGGACTCTGGAGCAGGGAGGGGAGCCGTGGGACGAGGGGGAAGGGTTTGACACTGAACGAGGGAGATTGAGATGAGATCTGAGGGAGAAATTCTTGGCTGTGAGGGCGGTGAGCCCCTGGCCCAGGTTGCCCAGAGAAGCTGTGGCTGCCCCATCCCTGGAGGGGTTCAAGGCCAGGTTGGACGGGGCTTGGAGCCACCTGGGCTGGGGGAGGTGTCCCTGCCCAGGGCAGGGGGTGGCACTGGGTGGGCTTTAAGGTCCCTTCCCACCCAAACTGTTCGTGACTCTCTGATCATTCTATGATTTTACATCTCTGGCAATGTACAGACACATAAAAGGACGAGTCCGTTTTTCTGAAGTCTCCCCCAACCTTTCACCTGCTGCGTCATTAAATCGAGGCCTTTTTGAGAACAACGAATGAGCGAGTTGCTAAAGAGATAGTCAAAAAAGCAGGGGAAAGGCCATGTGGGTCAGTGGGCGCAGCACACAACAGATTCCTAAGCAAATCTGGCCACGAAAGCCTCAACTTCCCCATCTGTTCTGACCCTGTGGCCGACTTTAATGCCTGTAAAATGTAACAATATTAATAGAATGGTGAGAAAATAAATCTGTCGGCTTATCCTGCCTACAAGGAGTCTCGGCTTGAGTCTCAGCCCTTCCAACCCAAACCATTCCATGATTCTGTGATCTTCAAGCAATTCCTCAACAACAGGCGTGGGCTCACCAGGCCACGTTCTGCCTCCTGGAGGTAAAACACTCATGGTAACCATTGCTGGGTTTGACTTTATACCCCATATTCACACTCAGGCAAGGCAGCCGCCTTCCTAGGAGAAATATTCCTTGGAATAAGACAAAAAGCCAAGAGCAGAATATCATGAGGTTGCTCAAATCAAAGAAGCAAAGACACTAGCGCTGTTGTCTAGACCTTCAATACCCGAGGAGCGAACAACGGATCATTCTTCCATCTACACCCTCCCTTTTCACTGATGAAACCACAGGCCTTGGTCCAACGGGTCTTTTCTTCTCGACAGCCAGAAAAGCAGCGAAGCCGACAAGGGGAAAGCTGAGGAGCCGACGGCTGCTCGCTGATCCCCAACGTGAAGACACGGGGTTTTGTTAGACAAGCCTTGCCTCACGCTGGGAGCGGTTCCTGCGATTGAGATTTCTGCATTTGATGTCAGGCTTTGAACTCTGGTTCCTGTGGGGCACGCCAAGATCGTTAACTCTTTTAGAGCGGTTTTGGGGCCAACGTCTCGTTAGCGTGGTATTTTGTTCGTACACAGGCACTCCCATGGGCTGGCCGCACCAGGCAGCCCTTTACATGGTCACACCGAAAACCCGACCCCATTTCTTCCAGCTCGTGTTATACAAGTCACACAAGGGTGGCCCTGAGCGCAACACACCTACCAAAACTGGGGCAGACAACCCGGTTAACCACTCGCCGTCCCAACAGGGGTAACTCCTTGCCCGCACAACCAGGTCACCCCCTTGCCTGCTTTCCAGACGCCCACGCCGCTCTGCCGGCACCGGCACCGCCAGGTCCCAGCCCTGGAAAAACCTTTTCCTCTGCACGGACCTGGCGGAGAGTCCTGGGCGGCAGCATTTGTCCCCACGGGATTCCTCCTCGCTCTCTCGCCCACGCTCCTGCCGATGACCAGAGATGATAAAAGCAGGTGAAGAAAAGGCTGCGACATTGGCTTCACTCCCATCGCTGAAGTCCCCACACAGCTGCGCCGAGGCAGGTCACCCGGCTGCCTCCTAAATGGGCGGGACAAGCTCGTTCCCTGCTAATTGTTCACCCACAGTCGCCCACTCGCTCCACCTGAGCTGGGACACGGCCTGGATGCAGGAGCCGAGGCGTGGGGGGACGAGCCCGCCCTGCTCACCCAAGCGCACTCCCCTTCTAGAAAGACACAGCACAATGTATTTATTTCCACGGAAGGAGAACAAGACCTGGGAAACAAGAACCTGGAAGCAAGGAGCAGCTCTCCTCCCCAGCCTCCTCAATCTGAAGGCTCCTGGATTTAGGAGGCAGCCCCTGCAGCTGCTCCCTGCTGCTCTCATCTGCTTTTTGTAGGCGTGGAAAGGGGGGGCTGACACACACCGGAGACTTCAAATATTTTCACAACATGTAATAAATCAAACTGATTGAAAAGCTCTATTCCAGCAGCAGCCATGAGGCTCGGGGCTTAAAAACGCCCTCAACAAACATAAGGCAACCGTGGAAACTTTGGTTAAGAAGTGCTGTAAAGTGGGGAAAAAAAGAGATGAGCTGTGGGGCCACCACGTATGGCCCTGGATGCCCCAAGCCTTGTCCCACATCAAACACGGAGCCGTTATCTCATCACCAACCGCAGCGTCCCGCTCTCCCAACAAACTCCGGTGCTCGAGAGCTGGTTTCACGGTTCCCCCTGCCCGTTTAATGAGCTGTGCTCACTGCAGGAGAGAGCATTTATCCCTCCTCGGAGGAACCCTCTGGCTTGCAGTCACGCGAGGACTTTGGTCAGGGACTGCACCTCCAGAGGGTGAGGCTGAGATCGGGTATGTGAATCCCTGCCAGGGTCACGCTGACCTTCGCTGAGCTCAGCCTGGCATCAGGCACCGGCAGAACCGCACTAGGAGCCATCGTCACCGGCCGGCCTCAGTTTCCCCACTGCAATAACCCAAGGCAGGCGCCTGAGATTGGACCCCGGGGACGCTCGACTGCGGCTTTGCAGCGATAACAGGGTGCGAAACGTGTGTCCTGGATCCCTCAGCCGGGCAGGCAGAGCTCCCCAGGGCGGCTGCCGAGCCAGCCAAGGCTTTAAGAGCCATCCTGTCGTCGCAAGCCCTGCTATGAAGTTCATATATAAACAGCATCGAGCCCTCGGACACGTGAGGGACAAGGTTGGGGTACCCGAGGGGAGGGTACCGCGCCAGAGGATTAATGTCTGACCCAGCCCTCGGCGGGGAGGCAGAGGATGAGTCGGGGGATCCAACCCTGGGCCACCAGTGGCTCCAGTGTGGCGAGGAGAGCCTGTCCTCAGAGAGCCCCCCCGGGCCAGGAGACCCCCCCAGGGTCACTGAGCACCCAGCGAGCCCGGGCTCATGGGGGTCCCTGCGATGGGGGAGGCAGTGCCAGGGCTGCTGGGGGCCAGCGGCTCCATGGCACCCCCTTGCAAAACTGATGCGGGCATCCTGCAGCACACCCAGAGGATCCCCAGGGATCGCTTAAGGGAGCATCCCCCCCCCAGCACATGCAAGGGACCCCCAGGGATCAGCTGAGGGGAGCCCCCCCCAGCACGCCCAGGGGACCCCTCTGGGATCACTCAATGGCGGGGATCCCCCCCAGCACACTTAGGAGACCCCCAGAGATC
>VYZM01003971.1:23789-41744 GCA_013398915.1 Dromas ardeola
CAGGGATGGGGCAGCCACAGCTTCTCTGGGCAGCCTGGGCCAGGGGCTCACCACCCTCACAGCAAGGAATTTCTTCCTCAGATCTCATCTCAATCTCCCCTCTTTCTGTTTAAAACCCTTCCCCCTCGTCCCATGGCTCCCCTCCCTGCTCCAGAGTCCCTCCCCAGCTTTCCTGGAGCCCCTTGAGGGACTGGAAGGGGCTCCAAGGTCTCCCCGGAGCCTTCTCTTCTCCAGGCTGAACCCCCCCAGCTCTCTCAGCCTGTCCTCACAGCAGAGGGGCTCCAGCCCCCCCCAGCATCTCCGGGGCCTCCTCTGGCCCCTCTCCAACAGCTCCGTGTCCTTCTGCTGTTGGTGCCCCAGCGCTGGAGGCAGCCCTGCAGGGGGCGTCTCCCCAGAGTGGAGCAGAGGGACAGAATCCCCCCCCTCGCCCTGCTGCCCACACTGCTGGCCACACTGCAGCTCAGGGTGGGGGTGGTTTCTGGGCTGCCAGTGCATGTGGCCGGGTCATATTTAGTTTTTCATATGCCCAAGTCCTTCTCCTCAGGGCTGCTCTCAATCCCTTCATCCCCCAGCCTGTTTGTTTGGGGTTGCCCTGACCCAAGTGCAGGACCTTGCACTTGGCCTGGTTGAACTTCATGAGGTTGTCACGAGCCAGCCTTTTCCGTGAAACACCCGCAGAAATAATTGGGGTGGTGCGGGGGGTGTTTCGCTGCAGGTCCCCGTTGTGCTGGCTCTCCACGAAGGCCGGCTCCAGGTCCGTCCTCGCCGCCCTGGCATCGAAAGTGAAGCACATCAACAGGAGGTACGAGAGGTTTTTGGAAAAGACCTTCCCCCGTTTCTACGTGCTGTACGCGACTTTCACAAAAGGTGGGTCCCAGGGCGGAGGAGACATTTCCGCTTCTCTGGGGAGGACGGGGGCAGCTGGCTGCACTGCCTATTCCCTTCCCAGGGCTAAAAACCATATTGCTGGAGGCGTTTTTGTGGGAATCGGGACCTGAAGGTGCTCTCTGTTTTGGCAGGAATCCAAGCGCTCTTCCTGGAAGTCAAAGAAATAAGAAAAATCAAATCTAAAATGTCCCATCAGAGACTAAGCGTTCAGCAGCTTCCCTACCGGGAGATGGAGAGGCTGCGGCAGGTACGGCGCGGCGCTCAGGACGCGACGCGGTGCCACCTGGCTCTGCCTCGCCAGAAAAAGGGTCTTGAGTTCATGCGTGGGGGTTTGGCGGGGGGTCGGAGAGGCCAGCTCCTCTGGGTGAGGCACGTTCCCTGCCTAAAAACAGGGTTCGGAAGCTGCGGCCAGGGCCGGGGCTGTTAATTTTGCAGGAATTTTGCGAGTTTGGCATCAGATCCTGATTCTCTCTTCTAATTTCGGAGGCAGTTTCGCAGGGACGTGATCAAGGCTATTCCCATCGGAATTATCGCCATCCCGCCCTTCGCCAACTTCTTGGTCATCGTCCTGATGTGAGTACCGGTGGCACAGTGACCACGGGGCTCGGCTGCAGCCCCGATCTTTGGGTTTCTTTTCACTGATATCTTAAATTTCATGGAACTGTGGGATTTTTTTAGAGTTATAAATCCAGCCAGATGGTCTCCCTTCCTCCCTCCACCTCTCGCTGTAGTAAAAAATACCCGTAGCCCGACGAGCCCAGCGATTGTTTCGCAATACCGGCTCCTGCTTGCCAGCAACCCGCCCGGCTCCATGTTTCTAACCCGGAGAAATAATCCCCGGCATGCAGGGAACAGCCCTGTGCGTGCTTGGCTGGAGAAACCTCCTTGCACAATTCCCTCCCAGCTGTCTCCGTAGCGCTTCGAACATCCCTCTCCCTGCCAGCTGTCCTGCCGCCAGAGCTAAATCCAGGCTAAATCCCTGGATTTTTCAATTCTGCTCCCTGGCTTTCGTGTCCTGGGGGTGGGTGAGAGCCCTGCTGTGTAAAATGGCGCAGGGTGGAGATCTCTGTGTTGTGTGGAACCTTGGCCACAGCGGAGAAGCTCCAGTTGGGCACGGCGGTGATCCGATTGCCCCGAGCTCTCCTTTCCAAGCACTCTGCAGCCTTTGGAGGAGCAAATCTCCTTCAATGACAAGGTGACCCGCTCAGTGGAGGAGGGAAAGGCTGTGGATGTTGTTTACCTTCTCAGATCTGATTGATTCATTCATGACACCATTTCCCCCAGCGTCCTCCTGGAGAAACTGGGTGCTCGTGGCTTGGACGGGCGTACGCCTCGCTGCGTTAAAACCTGGCCGGGCCCAAAGGGTTGGGAATGGAGTTAAATCCAGTTGGTGGCCGGTCATAAGTGGCGTCCCCCAGGGCTCAGTACTGGGGCCGGTTCTGTTTGATATCTTTATCGATGATGTGGAACAGGCTGCCCAGGGCAGGGTGGGAGTCACCATCCCTGGAGGGATTTAAAAGACGTGTAGATGTGGCACTGGGGGACGTGGTCTGGTGGTGGGCTTGGCAGTGCCGGGTTAACAGTTGGTCTTGATGATCTTAAAGGTCTTTTCCAACCGAAACGATTCTGTGATTCCCGAGCTCTCCCCTTTGGAGGAGTGAACCTCCGCAGCTCCGAGGGGCGAGAGGTGCTGCCCTGGTGCAGGATGTTGCTTGCGCTTCTTTCCAGCAGCACAAAATCCAACTGTTCCAGCTTGTCCCTGCGGTTTTCTGCCCTGAATCCCCATCTCTTCTCTCCAAGGTATTTCTTCCCACGCCAGCTCCTGATCCGCTACTTCTGGACCCCCAGCCAGCAGGTTGAGTTCCTGGATGCCTACGATACCATCCGGAGAGACTCCTACCCGGATGTGGTGAAGAATATAGCCCTGGCAGCACGTTCCCTGCCTGAGCCGCAGCTCCAAAAACGCCTGCAGGAGCTCTGCGCCGAGGTACGTCAATGCCGCGGCTGGTATTGCCCGTCCTGCCTGTGCTGCTGCTTCAGCCCTGCCTGGTGGTGATAAACACCCCTGGGAGGTGTCGGCAACGCACGCCGTGGCTCTTTCAGGTGCAGCGAGGTTCCCAACCGCACGTGGCCGAACTCTATGCTGTCAGAAGCTTGTTTTCGGGATCTCCGCTGGGTCTGAACAAGCTCCAGGTGTCTCATGTGGTGAGTGTGGCTTTTCGCCTGCCTGCAGCTCAGAGCTGACTCTTACTGAAGAGCGCCGAGGTGCCATGGAGGCCCCGGAGATGCTGGGAGGGCTGGAGCCCCTCTGCTGGGAGGACAGGCTGAGAGAGCTGGGGGGTTTCAGCCTGGAGAAGAGAAGGCTCCGGGGAGACCTTGGAGCCCCTTCCAGTCCCTCAAGGGGCTCCAGGAAAGCTGGGGAGGGACTCTGGAGCAGGGAGGGGAGCCATGGGACGAGGGGGAAGGGTTTGACACTGAGAGAGGGGAGACTGAGATGAGATCTGAGGCAGAAATTCTTGGCTGTGAGGGCGGTGAGCCCCTGGCCCAGGTTGCCCAGAGAAGCTGTGGCTGCCCCATCCCTGGAGGGGTTCAAGGCCAGGTTGGACGGGGCTTGGAGCCACCTGGGCTGGGGGAGGTGTCCCTGCCCAGGGCAGGGTGATGGACTAGGTGGCCTTTAAAGGTCCCTTCCAACCCCAACCATTCTGTGATTCTATGAAAACAGCCCCCCAAACGAGACTGTTTGTCCGTCCTTGCTGTTGCTGCCTGGCTCGGTGGGGCCATCGGCCACGCCTGAGCCGCCCCACATACCTGGACGTGCCCCAGACACCCGTGTCCAGCCCAGGACAGAGCTTGTTTCTCTGGACACCGCTCCCTGCTCTGCTTGTCGGGCCAGGCAGCCGAGCTGGGTGTAATGAGAAGGGCCTGGGGCAGCTCAGGGTTTCAGGGTGGGCAGGACAATTAGCCAGATAATTAAAGAGGAACAAAATGCGGGGCACATCTGGAATGGGAGAGGCTTTGTCTGTTTTAAGTTGTGCCTGAATGGGTTGGACACGCATTTTTGGAGGGGTCAGACACCCTCACCAGTGACCCTGCCCTTCTTTTCCCCTTCAGAAAGCCCTGAGCCAGGTCCTGTTCCTGACCCCTCACTTGCCGGCCTTTTTCCTGAGGCATCGCCTGCGGAGCCACGTCCTGGAGATCCGGCACCTGGACCGCGCCATGCTGCGCCTGGGCTTGGGCCAGCTGTCCGAGGAGGAGCTGAAAGCGGTGAGGACACCTCCTCCAGCTCCTTTCCCCTGGCCCTCCCCAGCCCTGGCCCTCCCCATCGTTAGCGGAGCTGCGTCAGGGCACAGCACGTTCCTCCAGACCCACCATGAGGTGGATTGTGGCCACTTCTCTCCGGAAAGGTGTTTTCTGAGCCCATTTTCCATGCCAGGACCACACCGGGGCACCATAGCTCAGCCCTGCTTCCCGCTGGATCACAGCGTGATCCCTGGAGTTTCATGTTCCTGAACGTGTCTGTATTTTTCCCCTCTCCGCAGGCTTGTTACCTCCGTGGCCTGAACTCCACTCATCTCGGCATGTCCGAGTGCAGAGCGTGGCTGGAGCAGTGGCTGGGGCTCTCCTGCAAGCTGCAAGGTATCAAGGGGCAGCTGCTGCCTGGGGCAGGGTGCACCTGGGAATGTTGGTTCTGGGTAAATTTGGGGTAAACGGTGGCTTTATCCCCCCTGGGGCTGCCCCATGGATCTCCTGGCCCTGAGAGGAGGACGTGGCGGAGCCTGCTGGCTCTCTCCAGGGACGTGTCCGTGTGGGACACCCACAAAGGACAGCCTGTGCCCGGGTGTCCCTGTCCCGCAGGGACCTCGTGGTGGCGGATTCAAGCTGCGCAGCAGCACCGGGGGAAGCAAAATGTGAGCGGGAGGGAAATGGGGAACTCAAAGCAGAGCAAAAAGCCCCTGGAGAGAGGGCAAGGGGGAGTCCCGCAGCCTCTGGTGCTGTACCGGCAGCTCGGGATCAGCATGTTTGGAGTGGTTGGGCCGTGGCAGCACCACTCTGACCCTTCTTTCCTATTTTTTTTCAGCTTCCGAAGCTTCTCTCCTGGCGAACAGCATGGTCCTGCTGTCCCTCAACTACCTCAGGGCCAAGGAGTGACGGCCGAGCCGCTGGCTGCGCACCCTCACCCCTGGCATCGCGTGCCGACTCGGCCATTCCCAGCCTGGTGCCGCTAAAACCAAACCCGCCGTTCAGTGACGTGAAACCACGGCCCGGGGTTGGCGCTGGGGCCCCGGTGCTGCCGCGGGGACGAAGACGCGATTCCCTCGGAGGTTTGTGCCAGCGCCGGCTCTTCTCTTCCCCTTCGTGCCGTCGGAGCGGGCTGGCGATGCCATGGGGCTGAGCCCCGGCCCTGCCCTCCCTCCCTCAGTGTCCTGGGAAGGCAGCTTCGGTGTTATGGCTCTGAAACTGCGTCACTTTAATTACTGGAGGGGAGAACCAGCGCCTCTGCTGCCTGTGGACACTTCCCTTAGTATCGCGTAGTCGTGGGCTCCCTTCAGCTTGGGTTTTGCTGCTCTGTGCCTCACACGAAGGGGTTTTGTTTAGTTTCTTTACTTCACTGAGCAGTCTTAAAGATAAAAATCTCCCCAAGGGGTTAGGAAAAGACCCCAAATCCCCGTGTGACCGAACCGGGAGCCTCGTGGGGTTCCCATGCTTTTATTTGGCTGCCTCCCGGAGCATCCCTGTCACAGCCCTGCGCCCGGCGAGGCTGGAAACGCCGCTGCCGACACAAATGGGGTTAGAGAGAAAGCACCGACACCTTCAGCGGAGGCCCTGGGCTGCCTTCGTCAAGTTCTGCCTAATTAGAGCGCAGGCCTGCGCGTTCTGCTCAGCAGCGGTAGCTCTGGGGGCTTCAGTGGCAGCTCCAGCCCCGAGCCTGCGTTAAGGGGTTAAACCCGCCGTGTCTCACCTGGCCCCATCACTGCATGAGAAAGTCCCCCGTCGAGTGAATTTAACCTAACTTTAAGTGTTTTATTAGAGAGAAAAGCAAGCGAGCGGCTCCAGTGTCTCTCTGGAGGCCCCTCCCTGCCTCCCGCGCCGGGAAATACTCTGTGTCCCACCACCGGCTCCTCCACCTGCAGCCGGGACATGCCAACACCTGGAACGTTTCCTTTTTTAAGCATTATTGGGGTATAAAGGAGGGGTAGGAATCACACACGCACACCCCCCCCCAGGTGCACCAGGCCAGCTCCGAGCTCCTCCCTCACCTCTAGGAGAAGAAAACCCTTCCCCTAATCCTCACCCACCCCGTTTTTGCAGGAATTCGAGTTCCCCAGGTGGGTTTAACCCCCTTTAAGACAGGAGCGGAGCAAGTTTGAGCATTTCTTTATTTTTACACTTAAATATTCTCTTTAAATACAGCATTGTCACCATGAAAAGAACATAAAAAGGCTGGAAATAATAAGAAGAATTAAAAAAAAAAAAAAAAAAGCAGAGGACAAGCTTTGGATTCACACTGGAAAAATGAAAAAATAAAAAAAGCCACCTGTGGACAGTGGGAGAGAGGGTGGTTTGGGACCGACAGTCGGGGTTTAAATACGAGGAGGAGCCGGGGGCTGCCTGGATTTCAGCGCTGTCATCGTGGCGGGCGCTGCCATCGTGGCGGGCGCCATCATCGTGGCAGGCGCCATCGTGGCAGGGCTCCCGCAGGGGCTGGGCAGCACCGGAGAGGAGATGGGCCGGGTGGTTTCTTACACGGCGAGGAACGGAGCGCGCAACCAGCGTTAGTGTCAGTCAGGAACGTGTGAACCAACCCAACCCCCCCCCCCCCCCCAAAAAAAAAAACCAACCCAACACCACAACCCAAGAAAAGGCAGAAATGCGCTTTCATTGCACTATTAACAGCATAGTTATCTTTGTAAAAATAGAATAAATCCTATTCTTTGCTTATTGTGAAAGCACCCATCCTAACCAGCGTTTTAGGATTCATTCTGTCGGTTGAGGGAGCCTCTGGGCTCCCCTAATGAGTCACTTAATGAGCCACTGTGGCCACCAGTGGGTCCTGGCCTGGCTGCAGTGGCCGAGGGCCCAGAGCTGGGGAGGGAGCACAGAGGCCGTGGGAAATAAAAAAAAAGGGGAGGAAGTAAAGATTTTGTAACCCATTCAAGTGTTGCCGTTTGCTCCGGGTTTTGCAGCTCGGAGTTGCTCCAGTTCGTGCGGAGCTGAATAAAACCCCCCCCATGGCCAAACTGGTGGCGGCAGCTCCCGCCGGGAAGGGACGTGGGGACATCGCCGGGGTTGTGCCCAGCATGGGATAAGGCTTTGTTCCTCCCGAATTTAGCCCTTGTGCGCCGGCCGAGGGCAGGAGGAGCTGCCGCCGGGATGCCATCGGTAACGGGCACTGAGACACCCACCGCCAAGTTTGGAAACCGGCCCCTTCCCCTCCGCTCTGCCCCGGGCAAAGGGGACAGTGTCCCCCGTGCTCGGTGCTGGCGGGGAGGGAGGGGGGGTGCTGGGGAGAAGCCGCTTAAGGCTCGGTTGGACCCGCTCGCCGAGGCGGCGAGAGCAGCAAAAGGGGCTTTAAACCCCTTTAAACACCTTTCGACAGAAGGAGGCGACCGCCAGGAGCGTGAGAAGAGCCTTAAACCACAACAAACCCCGCCCCACCAAAAAAAAAGCAATTAAAGCACTTTGGCTGAAGTCTTTCCCCCCGCCTCCGCCGCATTCTCCATCGGGAGGTTTCCCTCAGGAGCAGGATCCCCTGCGAGCAGCTCCGGGGCTGTTTTCTGAGGAGAAGCCGAGGGCGGCAGCCGGGGGGCTGGGTTGGATTGGACCCCCCCACAGAGGAAGGTCCTAGGCATCAGGGGCTCTTCGCTCCCCCCTTCTGCTCGATTCTCTCCTTAAAAAGAGCGGATTTGCTCATCCGGAGTCCAGTGAACGGCGGGAGACGGAGGGGAGATGCTTCCCCTCGGCTGGGATAAGGCTGGAGCCCGGGGGGGTGCCCGGGGCCGGGGGGGACGGAAAGTGCTTTTCCTGCCCGGTTGCCTTGACGGTTGCTCGAGGCCAGCGTGGAGCACGGGGAGGGACGGACACGGGGCTCCGTCACAGCTGCGCCGGGCTCAAACTCTTCAAATCCAGGTGGTTAAACCCTCCCCCAAAGAAATTTTCAAGGATTTTTCAGTCCATGGTCTCACCCCACCTTGTGCAACTGGAGCCTCCCCACCGGCTCCGGGTCCTTCCCGGTCCATCCTGGCTGTAAGGAAGGAGCTGGAGCATCACTCGGAGGCGCTGGGTTGTGACATGGCCTGGTAAACATTCATTAAAGGAGAAAAAAAAAAAGAGGAAAAAAAGGTCTTTTTTCGTTAAAAACCAAAGAGGGCAGAGGTCTGCTGGCAGCCGGGGGCTGCAGTGGGGGCAGCCGAGGGGTAGGAGGATGGGAAGGAGCTGCCACGGGAAGCAGAAGGCTGTGGGTCCGGCATGTCCCGGCACATGGGTGGCAACCGAGTGGCCACCAGAACGTGAAAACCATCTCTGCCGGGCAAGCGAAGGGCTCCTGGCCCCTGGGCGAGGGGACGCCCTTTAAAATCCTCTGTACAAGGCAGCCCCCCCGCTGCCCCCTCCCTCCCCCGCAATTAAATAACCACCAGTGGCTGCTGCCGGTCCAGAAAATATTATTGTCAATAAATAAATGAGCGCTGAGGAGGGGACGGGGCTGCTCAGACGGGCAGGACGGGCCCCGGTGAGGGCTCCTCGGCTGAGGGCGGCTCCGGTGGCACCGGGGACGGGGAACAGGGAGCAGCCGCCGCTCGGCAGCCCTCGGAGGACGGGGCGGCCTCCGGGGATGAGGGAGGATTTTTGGACGCTTCCCCCTTGCTGGGAGCGGCGGCTCGGCTGCAAGTCACCACGGGGCTGGGGAGGACGCTGAGGTCCTTCTCGCCCGGGCAGGAGGACGGTGCCGGCGGCTCTGCCGGGCTGCCCTCGCCCTTGGCGCCCAGCGCCGGCCTCTGCTCCACCTGGTAGTAGACCACAGGGCCATCGTTCAAGTAGGGTTGGTCGCCCACCGCCGAGGCCGCCTGCTCCGAGCCATCGGCGAAGCAGAGGACGGAGGAGCCTGGAGGTAACTGTGCTTGGATGAGGATGGGGGCGGCCAAACCCGGGCACAAACCCTCCGGCACGGCCAGGGGCTCCTCCAGGATGCAAACGCCCAAGCTCTCCACGCTGGAGCCATTGCTGGAGTCTTCCTCAGCCTTCAGCCTCTCCAACTCCTCCGCCGTTTGCAGGTGCATGACGGCTGTCTCGTTCTCCGCCATGAATTCCTGGAAGTCCTGCGTTTCAGCCGGCTGTGGCCCCAGCCAGTCGCTGGCGGAGCCATGAGCGGCGGCGGCCGCCTCCTCCTCCGGCGCCGGTGGCCGCCCGCCCTGACGTTTGTTCTCCAGCTCCAGCTTCATGATGGTGTGGAGGTAGTGAGTCCGCACCCGGATGGGATTGAATTCGATCCGACCGGCCATGTTACCGCAACCGTCCCGGGAGCAGCCGCAGGGGAAGGACATGCGATCCACCTGGCAGGGAGACGGAGATGTGGCAGCTCCAGGATCCCAGAGAATCCCTGCCCAGAGCCTAAAATCCACCCCTGACATCGGGAATTTGGCACCAGGGGAAGTTTTGTCCCCTGCGAGGTGTCCCCAAAACAAGGCCGGAACTGCACCCCGATTCCTCCAGGATCAGCCAGCCCCTGAGGACAGTACGGGCACACCGGCACCAGGACGAGCCCCAGCAACCCGGTTTTGTCGCCGGCGTCTCCTTCCCTGACTCACCTGGCATTTAATCCCCGCCTGGCTGCAGGCGCAGGCCTCCGGGTCGCAGTAGAGGCGGCAGTCACAGCCGCACTCCTCCCGGGACAGGCGGATGGCCCGCAGCTCCTGCTTCTCCTCGGCGTCGATGCGGTGAACGCCGGAGGCTCGCAGCAAAGCTCGGCGGCGTTTGGTGGGCAGCGGCTGCAGAAAGAAATAGTCGTCCACCTCCACGTTCTCCACGTCGATGTCGTCGTCTGAGACGTCCTCCAGCGTCAGGCCGTCCGCCTCCTCCGACTCCACCGTGCCGTTCTTGGTGAGCTGCGGGGTGGCGGGGCAGAGTCAGTGCTCAGCCAGGGGGATGCCAAACCCCGGTGACGAGGCAGGAGGAAGGACGGACATCCCTCCATCTGCTTCCTCGTCCCCCACTGACCACCCCCCACCCGGCTCAGAGCCTTCCCTGGCCCCCCAGCACCGAGCAGGGTCCGACACGGTCCCGCACAGAGCCATCCCCGTGCGATCCCCCACCCAGTCACACTGCGGGTGGGCTTCTGGCAGTTTATAGGAGAAGGAAGGGGGGGAAAAATTAAATAATAAAAGAATTCAGAGCAGAGAATCCCTTTTCTGTCTCCCCTCCGCTATGGCGCCCTGCAAATAGTGAGATAAAACGACGTCGCTGCTGCTTAGGTCCTGGGAGAGCGGCGGCAGCAGCGGAGCTGCAGAGCATCCCCCGCCCCGGGTAAAACGAGGTTTGAAAGCAGCGGAGGGGCCAGAGCCGGGTCCTGCAACGCGCCTTCACCTCCCTGCTCCGGCCCTTCAACCTCCCCTCCTCCCCATGCACTCCAATACCCCCAAATCTCGGCACTGAGGATAAAAGGGGGTCCCCAGCCCTCGGAGAGCCAGCACCCGCAGAGGCAGCGGACGGAGGGGTCCACAGCCTCCTGAGGAGCTGGCGGAAAAGCCCGTTTTAAAAAATAATAATCAAAAAATAAAGAAAATAAAGAGGCAGCCAGCTGGATTTGCGTCCCTTTGCCCAAAGCAGGCTGTCACGGCAGCGGGAGCCGGTTGCAGGCTCTGCAGAGGATCCCCAGGCAGCACCCGAGGGCACAGACCCGGCAGCAGCAAATTGGGGACAGGCTGGAAAACAGGCAGAACCACCTGAGATCCTCATCATTCCCCGACGCAGCCCGGCTGCCTCCTCCCAGACTGGAATTTCTACCGGCACAGTCCTGGTAGAATTTGGCCAACCCAGCACAGGTTGATGCTGCCCGGCCAGCCCGGCATGCGGGCGCAGCATCGACACAAAAAAAGAGATAAAAGAAATAAAAAGGAAGAGTTTAGCGGTGATAAATCCATCCCCGGTTGGCGTGAAATGGCAGCCTGGATCTCTCTCCTCCAACCTGGCTTATGCTCAAGCTCCACCAAAGCTCAGGGAGGTGTTTCCCAGCCGCGATTTCACCAGCGACACCCCGCTTCCCCGGCAATACCTTCATTTTCTTGGCGTGGAGTTTCTCTTCCTTGAGGTGCTCCCGTAGGATCTCCCGGTGATTCACCTCCTGCTCCTGGGCGAACTCGCAGAGCGTGTAGCGGCGAACGGAGTTGTGGCGTTGGGCCATGCCCAGGGAGCTGCCGCCCTGGCTGGGGACGCTGGTGAAACCCTGGCGTCGGGCGAAGTAGTAGACGGTCACTTGGTCGAAGCGGACATTCTTCCTGCGAAGCTGCTTCTGCCGCTTCAGGATGGAGGTGGCTGCCGGGGGGGGAAGCCAGAGAAGGGCTGTTAGGAGCAAAAAACCCTTTTGAAAGTCCCATGAAGATATTCTGCCCTACTGGAAAGTGGCTTTTCTGCAATCCCTGAGTGCTCAGGCTCCCAGGAGTAGGTTGAGCTCGTGTCAGTGGCCCTGAGCTGGCTTTGGGTGACAGCTGTGTCCTCATGGGCTGCGCTCTTACCTCTGATGCCACCGAGACCAACCCCATTGATCCCCATACCCCGACACCATCACCACCATCAGCCACCAAAATATTTCAGGTGGGGCAAACGCCGGGAGGGGGATAGAAAAGGTCCAGGACGGACCTTGGAGAACCAATCTGGGGACTAATATTTGAAATTCCCTGGGGTCCGGAGTGACTTGTACCCATGGGACAGGCGAGTAGATCTCTGCTCATCACCCCAAACAGGTTGTAAAGGCTGAAGAGGGGAAGAGTGGAGCCAGCCCCACGTCCAGGTGCCCCATGCTCGACGGCAGAGGCACCCGGAGGCTGGGGACATGGCCGGTGACCGTCCCCGACCACTCACGTATGAAGCCGGTGGAGCTGGAGGGGTTGACGCTGTCGCAGCTATCGGCGCTGTCGCTGTTGGAGATCTCGTCGTCCGAGTTGGAGCCCGGCGAGCCCACATCCACATCCTCGCACTTCCTCTTGAGGCCGGCGCTCGCGATCGCATCCATTTGGCCGTGGTTCGCATGGAGAGCCGGCCACCGGAGCTCCGGGCGGGCTCAGCGCAGTCCTGCCAAGAAGGCGAGAAGCTGTAACGGCGTTTCGGAGAAGCCGGGATATCACTCGGGATAACCAGGAATGGTAACTAGCAGTGTTCCCCAGGGTCAGTTCTGGGTCCAGTCTTGCTAAACGTCTTCATCAGTGACCTGGAGGAGGGGACAGAGTGTCCCCGCAGCACCTTTGCTGGTGACAGAGGACGGGGAGAAGGCTGTGCCACCATCCAGCGAGACCTGGCCAGGCTGGAGAGTTGGGTGGAGAAGAACCTCATGGAGTTCAACAAGGGCAAGCGTAGGGTCCTGCACCTGGGGAGGAACAGCCCCCTGCACCAGGACAGGCTGGGGAGTGACCTGCTGGAGAGCAGCTCTGCAGAGAGGGACCAGGGAGTCCCGGTGGGCAACAAGTTGCCCCTGAGCCAGCAATGTGCCCTTGTGGCCAAGAAGGCCAATGGTCTCCTGGGGTGGCCAGCAGGGCGAGGGAGGTCATCCTCCCCCTCTGCTCTGCCCTGGGAGGCCACAGCTGGAGCACTGGGTCCAGTTCTGGGCTCCCCAGTTCCAGAAAGACGGGGAACTGCTGGAGAGGGTCCAGCGGAGGCTGCGGAGATGCTGAGGGGCTGGAGCTTCTCTGGGATGGGGAACGGCTGAGAGCCCTGGGGCTGTTCCGCCTGGAGATCCCCAGGATTCCCTTCCAACCCCTGCCAGGCTGGGATTCTGTGATTCCCTGGCTCTCAAGAGCAGCTTCTCTCCATCCCTGCCCTCCCCACCCCAGATAAAGCCTCCAATCTCCAAGGCGAGCCCATCCTCCCCGCGTCTGGTCTGCAGGAGGGAGCTGCGCGTGGCTAGCTAATATTATTTAATAATATCCTTTAATTCTTGGGCAGGGTGACGGCCGCAGCTTCCTTCCCACCAAACTCTTCTGTTCTAAAGCCATTCAGCACCAAATTAATCCCCAAGCAAAAGGAAACGCCAGTTTTATAAAGAATGGAGCTCGCGCCGCCCTGGCACGGCCGACCACCGCACGCTTCACCCGTGAAATAACCTCTGCCCGCGGCTCGGTGTTCCTGCCGGCTCCCTCACTAAAAAAAAAAACCATAAATCTTAAAAGGCCCTCGGGCCGTGCCCTGGGTCACCCACCCATCGCCGACGCCGGATCGGCGGCTCCGTCGGAGTCGTAGGGAGGGATTACACCCCTGTAGGATTTTGCTGGGAGAGTCCCCGGCGTTTTCCTGCCCCCTCGTTAATGCCCACACGCTCCAAAACGGGCGGCTTTGCCTCCGGGAAGCCGGGAAATGCTTGGCTCCAGCTCGGGCGAGGAATTTTTGGGAGCGGATCCTGCGGTGGGGAGACCAGCGAGCATCGCTCCTCGTCCTCCTGATGCTTTCGGGCCACCGCAACACCAGCGGCTTTTGCTTTTGAACCAAACCCAGGGCGTGTCCCTTGTCCTTGTCCCCATCCCCAGGGCCTGGGATGCCCCGTCCCCCCCCGGGGGAGCCCAGCACCCACCCGCTCGTGCCATCTCCTCTCCACTTTGTGTTCCCTCCACTCCAACCGCCGTTCTCATGGCAACGGAACAACTGGCTTCGAAATAAAGCGTGTCAGCCGAGGGCACCCCAGCAGAACCCCGCGTCCCGGGGGGATCTGAGGGTCTTGGGACGTGATTTGGGGCGAAGGGGCAGTGGGAGGCACTGCCCGCCCCCCGGTGAAGCTCCGGGCTGGGCTCCCATCACCTCCAGCCTCTTTAAAGCCAAAAAAGAAACGCCGGTGCCTTCCTTCTCCCGAAAAAGGACGCGCCAGTGCCATTCTCCCCGAAGAAGGATGCGCCAGTGCCCTTCTTCTCCCCCCAAAAAGTACAGGCTGGTGCCAAAGCCGCAGTGGCACTGGGGTGGCAGTGAAGCCCCCAAGCAGGGTGCGATTTCCCAGCCCCGCCTGGGTTTAAATACGGCTTTTTGGGGCATTTATTTGTAGGCGAATTGCTTAACCCTGTTGCTAAAGACGGGGAAAAAGCAGCTGTTGAAGCAGGGTAAGCATCAGCCCAATTCTGGAGCTGATTTAACGACACCGATCCCGTACACGATCCCAGGGGATAAGGGGAGGCGGAAAACACCCGCTCGAGCATAGCTGCCGCCATGGCCCTGACCCGCCCCCCCCAACCTTGTTTTCCCACCTCCATCACGCCAAAACGGCCCCATTTCCCTGCCCAGGAGGATAAAGGCCCAAGGAGGGGATTTGGGATGGGGAAAGAAAAAAACTCGACTCAAATAGTGTGAGGAAGGAGCCATGCGACCCCAATTCCCCTTCTTTCCGCTATTAAACCACACCGAAAGGAGCTCAACTCCAAATATTGGCGTTTTCCATGTCAGTGGACATTGGGAGCAGGGAGGGGTCTGGAGAGAGACGGGACTCCCGTGATCACGGACGCCAAGAGCATCCCGAGGCAGAGCCGGTCCAGCCGCGACGCTCCAAGATCCGATCAGGAAAACCTGCCGCCTCAAAGCTCATCCAAGGTTGATTAACGAGCCCAGACCATCATGAGTAATTAACGCTGTCACGCTGCAAAAAAAACCCAACCCCACGCTCCTGGTTTGGGGGTTCATGGCTTTCGGGAGAGGAGGAAGAGTGGCAGCACCTTGCGGTGAGGATGCTCCGTGGTCCCCAAAGCTCGTTTGGTGACGGATCCGCCGCCCTCGGTCCAGCTCTAACGAGTTCCGTTTCGCCTCCCGCGACTCCGGCATTGTCTCCGATGATCCTCGATCCACGTCGGATGCACTGCCAGGCTGCTCCCCCATCGCAGCTCGTCCAGGCGGAGACTGAAATAGCAATTCCGGAGCGACGAGCGGTTTGTTTTCCAGATATTCAGAGTAATTAGTAATTACCAGGTGAGCATCCTGCGGATTTTGTGATCCTCTGGGCAGCCTATGGGTGTTGTGATCCCTCCTGAAAAATCTCACATGGATCAAAGGGCTCCAGGACCGAGCAACTCGGAGGATGCTCAAAATTTCCTCCTTATATTGACTCCCCTCTATAAACTGCTTTAACCACATCCCTCAAGCACCAATTTTTGGGGGGAGGCTGTTTGAAATAAGTTACCCAGAAAAAAAAAAAAAAAGAGCCAAAAGCGGATCCTGACAAAACCTCCCAGGACTCCAAGGTGTCAAATACAGGGATGCAGGATTATTTCAGCAGCCAGACAAGGAGAGGGTGGGAACGATATGCAAAAAGGAAGAAAATAGAGAGATATATATACAGGGAGAGACCCCTGGGCTACGCAGCAGCTTGCTGGGCATCGGAGAAGCATCCTGATCCTGACCCCGTCCTGGTTGATAACGGGTATATTTAGGACCGGATCACGGCACATGAGATAAAGCCAGAAAAACGTAATCGAGAAATAACCAAAGGAGCCCATTTTATTCCATCACAGCACCCAGCATCTCCCAGGAAGGTGACGCTGGAGCGCAAAGGCGGCTGCAATTTTGTATTCCCCCCGGCTCTGGAGATAAGGATGGCTCTTGGCAACGATTTCAACGGGAAAACATCTCACTCCGGGGTGAAACCCACCCAAAAAAGGGGCTTCCCCTCCGGCAGCCGCCCCCCCGCTCAGCTCTCTCCCTTGTTACCCATTACGCAGCAGGATGAGCATCGCTGGGATGACACGGCAGCATCGCTGCAGAGCATCGCGCCGTCATGTCGGGGGGGATGGAACGCGTGTCGAGGTGCCCAGCACCCGCCCCCCCCCGACACAGCCCCGCAGCTTTGCGGTCGTGCAGAATGAACACCCTTCGGCACCCACTGGGAAGCGGAAAAGCAGCTCCCACCGTCACCCCGAAGCCCCCCCCGGGGCATCCAGCAAAGCCCTGACCCCACCGAGGACAGGGAAAGGGGGAATTTATCACTGAGGGAATGCAAAGAAAAACCCCCGGGGAAGCCAAACCCTCACTCCGTGCGTCCTCTGAAGAGCAAATAAAGCAGCTCACCTCCTCAAGGACAGGGAGCCCCCCCCGAACCCCCCAGGGCGGCAGAAGGGCTTCGGGTGAGGTTCAGCACCGCTTGGGAAGGGTCTGTCACACTCGAGCACATGGCTGGATACCGTGGAGCACAGAAACCCCTGCTCCAAGGGGGAAAAAAATGAGGCTCACGCTCAATAATTGCTGCGGAGTTAAACCTGGAGCTGGCAAAAATGCTCGGATCCGGGGGCACCTCCACCTGCTCGACACCCGGCACAGAGCTCCTGCTCCCGGCCCCTGCTCCCATTGTATCCCAGCATTATCCCGGGGCAGGAATTCGGGCAGAAGCTCGTATCGACGAGCCCAGAAATGAGATGAAAGAATTTCCACCCTGGATGGAAGGGTCGGCTGCATGGCCACCGGGAGGAGTTCAGCATGTCGGCTCTTTTACAAATTTGTCGTCGTCGGAGGCTTTTCCCTCAGGATCAGCCCCAGCAGCCAACGGATCTGCTGGGCTGTGGTTCAGGGACACTCCGGTCGTCACCCTGGTGAGACGAGTCCAGGCCGGGCTGGTTCTTACACCACCAGCACTTCGGTTTCGGGTTTTTACAACAAATGGCAAAAGATTTGGTTTCCTCTTTTATGCTGCCGCTAACGACTGCGGCTAACGAATAAATCTAGGCTACAGCTCCCACGGCTCGAGCACCGGTGGCGCTGGAGCCGGCGCTTACACAACCAGCATCGCAGTCGGTAGGGATGGGGCTGGGTTGTCCTAGAGCCCCGAATCACCTCTGTGCCTGCTGAAGGCGCGCAGATCCCCCCACGCCGCTGCCCCACCTCCTGGGGAGGCTCAGGCGGGTGCTACGGAAAAGGCTGGTCCCAAAAAACCCCACTCAGTCCCCAGAAAAACCCACTCAGCCCTTTTGCCCATCACCAGAATCAAGTCATAAAGGTGGGTCCACCCCACATCGCACACGGTGGCTCCACAGAACACCTTGACCCAAAGACCCTGACGGTGAGACCCTAAAGGTGAGGCCGATGAAGACCCTGAAGGCGAGGAAGACCTTGAAGGTGAGGCCGAGGGAGATCTTGAAGACCAGGCCAAGGGAGACCTTGAAGGCGAGGTCAAGGGAGACCTCCCTTGAAGGCCAGGAGACCTCAAAGGCAAGGCCAAAGGGAGACCCTGAAGGCAAGGCCAAGGAGAACATGGCCGTGGTTGCCGCGCTGGCCCAGCTCCTCCCGAGGGTGAGCGTGGGGTTGCTGAGCTGAACCCTCGCTCCTGGATGCTTTTCTCAGCTGGGTGAGAGGGGCAAGACCTCACATGCCGGCTGATGCGGGCTCCTGGGCTCCCTCCAGACAGTGGCCACAGCTGAGGACTGCTAGACGCCCCTGGCCACCAGGAGACCGTGGAGCACCCGAGTGTGTGGGACTCCAGACCCTCGGGGTCACCTCTGTCCCCGCGCAGACCCTGGCTCCTGCCGCAATAACCCCGAGGAGGGTCGGCGCCACAGCGCGAGGGCCGGGCAAGGAGGAGCCATGGCAGGCTGGTGGAGTCCCACCACCGCTCACCGAGAGGGGGGGAATCCTCCCAGCCCCCTCCCAGCGCTGACAATGGGGGCAGCACCCCCCCACACCCCCCCCCCGCCTTTGGGGACACCGGACCAGCACCTCCGTGACGGTTCTTCCTCCAGACCAACACCTCCCACCACCGTCATCGGCTCCATCTCACCACCACACCCCTATGAGGCTTCTTGGGGATGCCTGGAACGGCCCCCCCCCAGCCCTGCCTGCACCCCAGCGTGACTCCCGTACCCCCACACTCTGTGCCCCCCATCTATACGCCCCCCCCCAATCCTC
>VYZM01003971.1:43407-63296 GCA_013398915.1 Dromas ardeola
CTGAGCCCTCAGAGAAGGACCAGCTCCGGGGAGGGAGGGGGTCTCACCCCCCCGAGACCCCCACACTCACCTCGGCAGCCCCCCCAACACGCTCCTCCCCAGCAGAGCTCAGCCAGGTGCCATGGTGCTTCCTCCCCCCACCCCGGATTAGGGATTAGCTGAGTTATTAACTAATAAGCAGGTCGAGCTATAGGATTAAAATATCCTCTTCATTCCCCTCAACGCCAACTCCTTCGTCTCCCCTCTTGTTTCCAGCCAGCAACCGGGGCTGGAGGAAGAACTGGCCTGTTGCTACCCCCTCCAGCTGGGGGCTTCTCCTCCCAGAGCCTCCACATGCCACAAATCACTTCCCCAGCCTTTTCCTCATCCAAGAGATTACAATCAGCCACACGCACCCAGCAACATCAATACAAAGAGCTGATGGAGCAGACAGCACCACAACTGTACAGGTCCATCGCACTTCTTGTATACTAAGGGGAAAAAAAAACAGGATTAAAACACACATCTTCCCTGGCGGGAGCTCAGCCAGTGCAAGTGAAGGACGGTAAGCTTTGACCAGACCTGAAACCAGCTCTCGTTTGTGTCAGGTATCTTGACTGCACCTCCAAGAAGATGACAGCTGGATAAGGAAGGTGGGAACAGAATCCTTGACGGCTTACAGACACAGAAGAGCGGCCGATATGCCAGCAGCAGGGACATGGCCATTGTGACCGTTGCATCCAGCAAGTGCCTTCACTCACCCCACGGACCCTCCCTGGCCTGAGCCAGCAACTACATCACCTGCCTTGGGCTGGATCTTGTTGCAGCCTTATTTAAAAATAAACCCCCTGTTTTACATTAGATTTTTCCCCTATTTTTTGGCTGAAAAGGTCTTTGGGTAGTGTTGATGGTTCAAGGCGTGCGTGACCCCAGGCATTTCAGTCTCTGCTGGGGGATCTTACGGACAGGGAACAACATCCATCACCTGCAGAGCAGGCCAGACCCTTCACTGCTGTCCTGGGAACCCACACAGAGGCACTTTTGTCACCATCAAGTCCAAGAGCTTTCAATAACCCTTTGAACTTGCTGTTCGCCTCCTCCTTTGCATACACAGGGCTACACCAGCGCTGGGGCAGCTCCGGAGGCTGGGCAGGGGGACGCAGGAGCAGAAAATGAAGCAGCAGGTAGACATCACTCAGTATTTCCAGGCGAGATATAGCTAAGCCTTTTTTTCTCCCTAAAACACGCAGAAAAGAATCCCACAGACCCAAGCTAGTCAGCTATTTCTTTATCCAACTCCGCTTCACATTTTGCTCCAGCTTTATACAACTAAAATGCGTAGATAAAGTTCCTGACGACCTTACACGCGCCAGGACAGAAGGATGGCATCACAGCCAGACCCGCACACACACAGCCAACGCCATCTTCGGGGTGGATGGAGAAAAAACGAAGTTGCCACCTTTGTCTAACAGACACGTTGTAATGTTAAATGAAAGCTTAACAAAATCCTTTAAGAAAATCCCTCCCAGCCCCAGCCTACCACTCCATCAGCACAGTACATAGTGTATTTGAGACCTGCTCAGCTCAGCATGTGCCCAGTTGGCTTTGTTGGGCCAGTTGAATTCATGTTCTCTTGCCAGTCCGCGAGCCTCACGGGAGCTGATGCCTCTCAGAAAAGCAGAACACGCTTGCCATAGAAAAAGGCCTCAGGCAGGTTTTAGGTCCCAATGGCAAATTTCTACCCAGAGCTACACGAGGGTGCGACCTGGTAACTTCAAGCCTCAGAGCTCCAGCAATTAAGCAGCACGTTACCATCAATGGCCATTTAGAAGCCATCAGAGCAAGGAGGTGCCCTGCAAGAAAGACAGCCGAGGAACCAACAGCTCGGGGTCTTTCCAGAGGGTGCCCAGGAGTTTCCAGATCTCTGCTCGTGTCCTTGTGCTGGAAGTGAAGGGTCTTCATGCACGATGAGAGGATCGCAGGCGTTCCTCATCCCCTCCTCTCTATTTTAAGATGATGTGGTAGCTATCATTGGTTTCAGCTGCAAAAGAAGCAGAGCTCATGAACCACCCACAACAGCAAAGGAATCTGCTGGGCTGAGCGGATATGACAGAAGAGCCCCCCAGGAAGTATGGAAGGGAAATACAAGACATTTACGCACCTTTCATGGTGTCCAGAACGAAACAGGATTCGTCTTGGAAATTCTGTATCATCTGAAAGAAGCCACAAAAGCCAGCTGAGTCTGAGGCTGTATTCAAACCCAGCAAAACCGCTTCGCAGCCCTATGTGAAGGTTTTGTGTTCTGCTGTTAGTGATGGGCATAGATTGAAAGGGCTAGAAGCTGCTCAGGCAGGAGCTTAGTGCTCTGGGAGGTAGGAAAGACGCCAGCCATAAATATTTATTCCTTCCTTCAGCTCTCCAGAACCAAAGCTTGGAGCCAGCAAGCCGAGAGAGAAACCATCGGACTCTGGGATGGGGGTCTGAAAGCAAAGTCCTCCCACAGCAATTCCCCTCCCTGCTTTTATAGCAAAGCCAGATGAAACCCAAGCATGAAGGAGGAGGGTGTGCTCGCAGCCTGGACTAGCTCAGGGAGAGCTGTTCACGCCTGATAAACCTCACGGGTTTAAGTGAGGAGCCCCTGGCAGCAGAGCAGCGTCCCCAGACTTCAGTAATTAACTCCCAATCCTTTGGAAATTAGAGGGGATCGAGCAGGGCCCTTCCTGAAGACCTGCCCAGGGGACCCGTTCCCCCACAACCTTCCCAGCAGAGCTCAGAGAGCAATCAGACACGAACCAGCTGAAGCAACCCAGCGCACGAGGTCGAAAATAAGGAGCACCCAGAGGCTGTTACCTCATCACTGATCAGCACGTGTATCCCCGTCGGACCCTGCTTGTAAATCTGGCTGATCTGTTGGGAAGAGATGCTGAAGAGCTGGGCCAGCTTTTCCGTCAGTTCCACAGCCGTCAGTTCCTCCAGATAAATAGCGTGGTACACTGCGGGGAGAAGAACTATTACAGCTAGACGCCAAGCGCAGCTTCAATGCCTACGCTATGGATGCAGAGACGCGTCCGCTAGCACCACGTATGCTCGCCTGGGGAGCGGATGCTTAGAGAATTACCACAAAAAGGCTGTGCTCTGCCCCGGAACATCACAGCGCCATTGGGAAGGGACTGTGCACAGCCCATCTATCGAGTCTTACTTTTCAGCAGGTTCAACACCCGCTCTGCTGCTCTTGAGTCACGCAGCTATCACCTTTCCCAGCCCAAGCTGCTAAATCTACGTGTAGCGTGTCTCTGATGTCTGCTTTTGCCACGCGGCTGCATCATGCCCTGAGCTACGTAAGCATCAGCTCCACGGCTTTCATCAGTGTCCTGCAAGGCCTGCTCTGTGTTTATGCAGTCCTTGACTCAAAAAGCTTCTATTTTGACTAGCAGTGTTCTGTTTCCATCCCAGTAGGATGAAAGCACCACCCCAGCAGCTCCCCAGAGTCCCCCCTGTTCCCCCATTCCTGGCCGGGGGGGAAGCGGGAAGATCTGAATTGGAGCAGGGCAAAGAAAGGACAAGCCATTTGCTTTTGCACTTGCCGCTCCAATCACGGAGGTGGATAAACCGGCGCCTGGCTGTTCCACAAATGTAGGTCACTCATTGTTGTCTGGGCAATGCTGGATTCTCGCAGGAGCTATCATTTGTCGGCTCAGAGCAGGCAACATGCCGACAGTCAGATTCTGCAGCCACCCATTTGGTAGGCAAGGAGAAAAGTCAGCTGGGTAGGACCAGGGCGAGCAAAAAGGGTTCGCCACGGTCTTTTGGCACCCTTACCAAAGGAAAGCGTGCCCAACCCCTCGGTTTGCGTACAGAGCCTGCATTAGGATGCAGGTGAGCTCGCACGTGAGCTCGCTGCCTCTTTGTGGTGAGGAGACAAGGATGCCAGCAGCCAACACGAGGCGCAGCAGCTGAAAGCAAAAGCCACAGACCCTCTTTTGAGCCGCTGCGCAGGCTCTGGTCACACAAGCAGCCTCTCTGGTGAGAGGGGCCTTTTGCCAGCCCAAAACCCATGGGCCAGTGGTGTGGGGACAAGGGGATTGGAAGCGACTGGTGCCCAGCACCTGTGAGCAGCAGCAGCGGAGCTGGAAACCGCATTTCTGTTTGCTTTTATTTTCCCCTTCACACTGTCGGCAGCAAGCCAAGCCCACGTGCCCCCAGCCAGGCTTGGAAGCCCTTACCAAAAAAAGTACTGGTTACTGTGTCCCCGTCCTCGTGTTTCTGCTGGAGATCCCTCAGCTGCTGGGACTCCTGACACACATAGATGGTCAGTCTGGGCCGCACCATCCTACGGACAGAGCAGCGAGTGAACGCCATCGGATTTGCTCAAGGACATCTCTAATTCCTGACACTTTGCCAGCCCTCTTCCCTCCCCAGTATCCTCAGGAGGAAAAGAGAAGACTGACAAACTCATCTCAAAGCAAAACCATCGTGGTTGTCCCCACCTTGCTGATGCAGCAAAGGTTTTGGCGAGAAGGGGATGAAGTTGGCACGGGGACATGGTGCCAGCTGGCTACTGCGCAGCTAAACTGGACTGTTCCCTCCCAAGGACGGAGCAGCCACGGGTCAGACTGAGCTCTGCTGGTAACACGCACGCTCCTTCTTGTTCAGTCTCATTTTGCAGTGCAAAAGCCGGCAGCGTCTCCTGTCCTTCGTGCCCTTCTCCCCAGCGCAGCATGACCACATTTCCCCGCTATCGTCCAAGCCATCGAAGGCAGTACATTAACCCCCTGGAGTGCTTCCCACCCGCGCAGCTCTTGCTGCCCCACATCAGAGACTGGCACCGATGTCTCCCCAGACCTTCCCTCCAGCATCCATCCCACCCTGGGCCACCCCGCCTGGCTGCAGCGGTGCCTTCTGAAATGCTCCAGCTCACACAGGAGCTCAGTTAAACACCAGTCCCTCCTTCTTCAGGGAAAGGTGCAAAGGAACATTCCCTTTCCAGGAAGGTAAGCCTTTCAGTGGAACGTTCAGAGGATGCAGGGAACAAGTACTGCATCAGCAGGACATCCTGGCTTGTGGCTGGATTCTCTGACACTCAAAGAGTAAGATCATTTCTAACGCTTCCCTCCCACATGGATTTTCTTCCCCAGATTGTCTCTGGAGCCATTACCCCGCTGGCTAAGTTACCAAATTTGACTGAAAGAGGTTCAGGAAGGTTAATGAAACTCTGTTTTCTAGAAAGAGCCAAGCAAACAGACTAAACGAAATACAATTTACCCACCAGCAGCTTTCAAGCAAACATACCGTCCTTTTAACGCATTGAAGAGCCTGATGCCATCTGCAGGGCCACAGATCTGGATAACGTCTTCTCTGGTCAGCTTCAGTAAGTCTGCGCCTATGGTTTTAAAAATCAAAAGGAGAGAAAAATCACACAATCCAGCCCAAAGTGTCCAGGACTATGGGGGGGGAGGGGGGGGCGGTGTCTCTGGACACCGCAGCTGTGCCGGCCCCCCCTCGCAGAGCTCACCCCATTCCCAAATTTCTTCTCCCCGGGCTTCCCCCCGAGGGATGCTTGCAAGGTTTTTTTTTTTTTTCCAGACTGGTTTTGCAAGAGCGTGTTTCGGTACAACCCCGTGTCCTGCCTTATCATTTACAGCCGGCTATCCAGCGCCTCGCTGACCCTGGATAACGGAGACCGTTATCATCAGGAAAGGAGAGGAAAATAAACGCGAAGCATTTCTTTACACACAGTGCTTTCCCCCAGATCAGCATTTCTCAGCTTGTTTTAAGACCAGAGGGTGCTGCAAGAGAAACCACCCCACTCCCCACTATTTTGCCAGTTAAAGAGCGAGGTGAGAAATGAAGAACACCGCTTTCAGGAAGCCAAGTTTTATTGTGTCACAAAAAAGATGAGATTTTTAAAAACATTTGTATTTGCAACAGTAACACGAAGATGGCCTCAGGAGCAAGGGGAGGCAGAGCAACTCGGCACAGAGAAGGGACAGACACGGAGGGGATGTCGTAACCTACCTGAGAAGTTTCTGAAAAGCCGAGAAAAAGTAGAGAAGCGGTTTCGGTGCAGCCACTGCTGGGCCTCCTGGGGCGTGCTGGTGGGCAAGAGGTTCTGCAATGTAGGAAAAGAAGGGTCACAGCCTCAGAGGTGACGTCAAAGCCATTCCCAGTGAGGAATGAGCGCAGGTCAACTCAGTCGGTGTTTATAATTAGTCTTAAATCGAGACCCGAGTGTGGCAGGCTCACAGCACACGCATACAATAAAGGCTGCAGCCTGGACAGGTTTTGATTTAAAAGGCTTCAGAAGGACATGGAAAGAGGAAGGAAGCAAAGGGGAAAGCAGAGTGAAGATCAAGGCAATAAGAAAAGGTCACAGCGAGCTACAGAAAGCTTGCTCACAGCTCTGCATCGCTGTACTGGACATTTTTCACCCTGTCACCTCTTTTTGCAAAGAGGAGTCAAAAAGAAGTGGTAACTCCCCAAAGATGTTAAACCAGAGCAGTATCTTCCCCAGCAAACTACAGCCACCCGCAAACCCGCCCCCGCTCCATCCCCAAATCCCGTTTTCTGACCTGTGCACTGTCCTTACCACAAGCATAAGCTCTGAGGTGTGACTTACATCTGCGATCGGAGGGGGTGGCTCGGGCTGATGGTTTGGAGAGCCATTGCTAGGTTGGGGGGAAAAAAGAGCCAGAGAGAGCAGAACACAAGGTTAGCGCCGCTCTTCCCCTTCCGGCACGGGATCCCGACAAGCAACAGCCATCACCCTCCAAGTCCCATAATGAAGAGCGCCGAAACACAGGGGCAGCAGCAACACCATCATCGTTGCAGTGCAATGTTTTGCAAGAACGAATGGCTTATGGCGGAGTATTATCGCGATGGGGAAAGGCAGAGCAAAGCAGGCTGGAAGCTGATCAGCAGGGGGAAAACTGCTGATCAAACGCAGGCAGGTTTCTCATGCGAGAGCCGAGCTTTGCTGTACCCAGGAGAGGTAACAGCGCTCAGCTGCAAGGCTTTAATTTGATTTTGCCCTCGCTGACACAGCCTCTTACGCTGCTTCCACCGCCCTGTACACCCTGGAACCAGGCCCTTCCTTTCGCTAGTGGTCACTGCCAGCTCAGATACATCAATCTCTTGAGCAAGGCAGAAATCGATAGCCAGCGTCTTCTCCGGACTCACCCTTCGCCAATGGAAAAACTGCTGTGGGAACTGTTGAAGCCAGGGGACGGCGCATTATTGACGTACGTTATCTCTGGCCAGGGAGAACACTAGAAAGGAAAACCCAAGAGTCACAGGATTGCTTTGAACAAGCGCACATATCTGCTCTGATCGGCACAGGTTAACAGCTATTCGCTGACCGACAACCGACTAGGAAACAGAATTAAAGAATAAAGTAGGGGATTACAAGAAGCTAGGCCAATTCACTGCAGACGGTCACAAAGCTCAGATTTAGTGATTCTTGATCTCAAAAGGCCAGAAGTCACAAAATTCAAATGCAGTGAGACCTGGAATCTAAACCATCCTCCGGCACTGGGCTGACACACACGGTGCCCACCAGCCTGGGCGGCTCCGTGCAGGAAGGATCCATGCAGCGGATCCAGCCCGAATCGGGCACTGATGAGTGTCCCCAGTTTCACCCGTGGCAGGATGAGGGCTCTCTCCCCAGGGCTGCTCAGCACCGACCCCTCAGACGGCCGCATTTCAATAGACCGACACTTTCCACTAGCAGAGGGAGGAAACAACAGGGCTCTCTGCCAGCTCACAACATTGGTGGCCAGTCGCCACATGGGCAAAACAAAGCTTGCAGGGAGGGCTCAAAATCTTCTATTAGGAAAAAACCCCATCACGTTTCCAGGCTCAAGAGCCCTTTTTCAGGTCTAGTAAGAAACACCTCCTCTGCCCACAAAAGTTATCTTGCTTTTGTCTTGCAGCTATTAAAAACTTGGCCCAACGTTTCACAGCGGAACAGCCAGTTCCTTGCCACCTGTGAGCGAGGAAAGCCAGGCTGCGTTAAAACAGTGATGCCAGCACCCCACCTCTGTGAGTATCGTAGTTTCGTAGGAAGGCTGGTATTTCTCTTTCTCATGAGGCGTTCGCTTCTCCATCTTTTCCCTGTCCGTCTTCTGCTTCCGGTCAGCTCCTTTGGGCTGGAAAGGAGATATTCCAGTTAGAAGAGCAGCCTGGAAGGGCGGCAGCAGATGGTTGGATAGATACGCAAGAAATGCAAGAACCAAAAGAGGTGACTCGTCCTTCTGCTTTACCCACTTGTTGCTTTACAGAGGGAAAAGGAAGAGGGCTGGGAATATCTGCGTGGAGGATTAACAACAGCGTCACTTCTGTAACAACCACAACAGCCTGATCTACCCGCGCCCCTAAAAAGGGAGACAGAACATCTGAACAAGGAGGTGAAACATTTTTCGGAAGAAACTTCTCCCAACAGCATACGCTGGCTTGAAGGGTACAAAGGCCAGTTCCTGGTGTCACATATCTCAGCTGCATCTTCTGCACCTTCATCAACCACACGGAGAGGTGGCATTTCAGTGGCACAAACTGCACCAGAACACGAGAGCGCTCAGTTAAGTCCTTGCCTTTGCCACAACCTTGAAAAACCGTGCGCTCTCTCATACGCAAGATTAAGATGATTTTACTCGCTGCCTTTATCAAATGCTCAAAGCCTGGGGAAAGCAGCAAGTAAGAGAACGCCTTTATAATCACCAAAGCCATCCTGGTGCTCCCCTCAGCAAAACCCTAAAAAAACTCCCCTAAAACTTGGCTGTGCGTGGCCTCTGCCTGCACTCACAAGTGGAAGGGATTTGGCCTTGGAGGACCAACACAGCTGCCTCCCAAGTGGAAGGGCGCATCCGTGGCACCGGCAGGGAAGCTTTAGGACTGCAAATACAGCCAGGTACCACAGCCCTCCTGCTCCCCTCCAAGCTCCAAATTTCTTTTCCTCTGGACAGCAAAGCCAAGACCTGAACAAGCTCCCAGCACACTCGGAGCTGGGTGAGGAGGTGCTGCCTAGCCGTGGCTTGATTAGACAGTTTCCCCCATAAAAATCTAATAGTTGCTCTTGTCTTTCCATGGTCAGCACTGCTGCTTCTGGCAGCTAGAAAGGATCTGCGCTCCAGACACCACTAGGCGTGGGTAAGAGTGTCAACAGCTATTTTGAAAGCACTGAAATCTCCCAGCTTTGAGGGGCAGAAGGGAGAAAGGGAAGAGCAGGGCAGGAGCCCGAATCACGTTAACCCACAAAGGACACCCTGCGGTGAACAGATCTCACGCAGGCACAGGGAAACACAGGCACGGTGTTGAGTCTGTCGCCCAAACAGCAGCCCTGACCCCAGGAGAGCGGCTGCATCCAACGAGCTGCAGATAAGGCCAAGACCATCAGAGACCATCCTCTGCAGGGAGACCCTGCCCTGAAGCCACAGCGTCATTACTTTGGGATTCGCTGGTTCAAGGTCATCAGAGCCGAAAAAAATAACAACCCATCCACAAAGAGCTGAAGTTCAGGAGAAACGTGGCGCCAGATGCCTCGTAATCTCACTGTTCTCCGGGTGCTTGTTTGCCACCAGCCTCATCCCTTAACTCCCAACTCTGCAGCCATCCGCTTCGGCTACTTGCATCCAGATACCAGCCAGAGCTCAAACAAGCCCTAACAAATCACCCCCCTGCCTCCGAAACATTAGAATCCAAATAGGCAAAAGAGAGGAGAGGGAAGGGGAAAGGTACCAAGTTCACAGCGGTGGGGCACGCTGCCCAATAACCCACAGCAACTTCACAGCAGAACTGCAAAGCAGCACAGGCGGCCGGCCAGGCAACCGGCCCCACTGCATGCCACGGGACCCTAACGGGAGAAGAGAGCAGCCACGGACGAGATTTTGTGGGGTGTTACGGGGAGAACGGGGTAACGAAGGCAACCTCAGCGTAGCAGACAGTGTGGGCATGGCGTGTCCCCGCTTATTCCCTGCACAGCCACCCTCCCGGTACCTGGGCACTTCTCAGCCACCCACGCCATTGTGCTGCCGTGGCCGCCACCGCCAGGTCGTGGCTTTGGGTTTCTGCAAACAATTTGCAACTGGGACCAGACGCCTGCACCGCTGGAGAGGCTGGACGCAGATGGACCACCAGATGCAGAGAGACCATCAGCAACAGGTAATAATGAAGCGAGGAGTTTACAGAGACACCAAAGCTCCTTTGAGGATCTCCCAAGCTGATAAGACTCTAAGACTAAACATGGGAGGTTTCAGACAGAGGCAACACAACCCATGTTCTCCCTGTACATTGTTCTTGGCTTACTGGTTTTGTAGCCTCAACAGCATCCAGACTCAATTGACAGAGAGGAACCAAGGAGAGAGCGGCAACGCAAGACCAGAAGGACCGGAAGGCCCTTTTGCAGGCAAGCTCAGCCACGGTCCTGCACCCATGATGTTCACTGGGGCTGCAGTGTGAATTGGGGCTGACTCCCAGTTTGTTTCCCAGCGGGGAAAGGCCACCAAGGGGCCGAGGTACCTTGAAGACCTTGATCTGGCAGCTGGCAGAGTGCAGGTGCTCCGTGTACTCCCCATTCTCATTCTCCTTGAACGTGTCTATCTGGACCCGAAAGGGAACCCCCTTTTCTCCTCCGTGCTTCCGCATGGTGAACTCCGTGCTGATACAGTGAACCTGGGGGAAGGCGAGGCAGCCTGCGGTGAGTAATTCTGCCACGTTCCACTGACCACGCGATTCCCATTCCCCTCGTGGCAGCCAGGACAGCGCTCACGTAAAGGGCAGCCCGGTGAGAAGGGCGAAATACAGAACTGGGATGGGATCGCACCAAGGACTCCCAGCATTAAGGGGTTAAGGGGATGCCACAGCAGAGGTGGAGCCACATTCTTTCAACAAGTTTTGCAACCTCTTAATGTTACAAGCAAGCCCAGGATCAGCAGGGCAGGGAGTTCAGCTCCACCAGCCTCCACACGCTGCAGCCTGTTACTCTAGGCGGGAGGGCCAGACTTCCAAGAGGTATGTTAGGCAGCTGGCGAGATGTGCAAAAGCATCTAAGCAAGATGGAGACACAAATCACGAAGCCAGCAGGACCTAAACCACCACAAAAATGTGTAAAACAACTTATTGATGGTGGTCAACTGTGCCTGTGCCTTGCTAACGCATGAACTGCTGCTCTCTGGCACTGCTTGAGGCAGGAGGTAGGGTGTAGTTTAGTTGACATCCTTCTACTGTAGCATCTGGCTGCTATTTCAGTGCTCCAAGTCAAAAAAAGCATCTTCTCCCCCCTTGGATAACTCATTTTTTTTCCCCCTAGACCCCCACAACAGGAGTTTCCCCACTTTTCTTGTACCTGGATGAACACAGAAGTCCTCTTTGAAGGATCCCACAGAAATTCCACTGTATTGAGCTGGGTTGGGTTTGCTCTAGGGTCGATGATGCCCACGGACATCGGGATATCTGTGTGGGCACACACAGAGAACAAGCTGGGGTTTGCAGTAGAAGGAAGATATTTACAGGGAACATATGGAAGAACCAACTGCGTCTCTCAAAGTGCAGAATCATGACAGCACTTCTTCCCTTAAAGTCAAGGGAGCAGGAGCCCAGCCGGAGGCACTTCAGGCACCCACATCTCCTCCAGCCCCAGCCAAGGTGCTGCCCCAGGGACTCACCTATGTCCAGTATCCTGTCCCCAGGCCTGTTCCACCGCCAGCCCTCCAGCTGCTGATGCTCTGTGTACTGCAGCCGCCGGTCATGAAACACCACCCGGAATATGCTCTAGAAGGGAGAATCAGTCAGTGCCTGGAGCCGCCCCAGGAAACCTGACGGTTTTCAAGCTGGGAGGCATTTCCCGGTGTGAGAAAAGGGGCAGGGAGGGGAGACGAGGAGCCTGAAGGATTCATGAAGAAGCCAAAGCTAGAAAAGAAAGCCCAGACGGACCCGTGGGACAGAAGCACGGAGGATGCAGTTTATCTTTCTGAACACTAAGCGATCGGCAATCGCCTCTTGGCTTGATCCCAGGCCCCATGAGACTGGTTGGACACCACCAGCCAGACTGGTCTCACCAAGGCAGGAGAAGGGGAAAGGGAAAATAAACCCCCCAAGCAAGCCAGACCCACCCCACGCTGTCATGGGGGCTGCTGCGGGGATGCAGCACAAGATCTCGCTCGCTGCTCCCTGTGGCAGAGGATGGCCCCAGCTGGACACGTGTACCTGTGCTCGTCGCTTACCTTTACTAGTTTCCCATTTATCTCCGGCAGCTCTCCGATTTTCCTGTTGTCCAGCATCCGGATTTCATAGGACTGCCCTGGGGGAAAAAAGACAAGGGCACTTTGCGGTTAGTCGTGGATGGACCTTCGCTGCCGCCCCTCCTCTGGCATTCTGACATCTTTTCCTGCCACACCAAACGTGCCACTTGATCTTCTTGCCATGTTTTAGTGAGGCGCCGTAGGGGCAGGAGCCATTAGAGCCACAGCTATAACGCCCCTCTCCAGGGGGAGATAATCCTCCCCCCATCCTGCAGCAGTACTTTCCAGGAGTCACCCTTATTAACCCAAGATCAAGAACAGGGATGAAATCGATTACACAAGCTTCATCTGCCTTCTGTCGCCAACCCTGATCTTCCAGTTCTACTTGAAAACAGCAGGGACAACTTGAACTTGTAAAACACACCGGCTGCAGAGCACTCCAGCATGGATCCACCAGTTAACCACCTTACATCGCGCAGATTTTAATGAGGTTAAATCCTACAGGCGATTCACCGCCCTAAGCAGAGGGCAGGCAGCAAGGTGGAGAAAGTGGCGCTTCCAAACAGGAGCAACCTGGTGTTTACCATTGAGGCGCTTTCCATTCCCAAAGGGAAGTTTCCAAAGGCAGAATTTTGTTTTCTAGAGAGTTTACGGGAGGTGCACATGGCCCGCGGAGGGCATGGGGCGTCTCTCACCTTGGTTGAGATAGGTGAGCGTTTCGTCATGGAGCTTGACAGCGGGGGAAGTGGCGGCACACAGCACGTACTGGAAAGGCAGAATTTTGTTCTCGTTTTCAGGGGGCAAACTCGATTCTTCCTGCTTGAAGATGGGCAGGGCAAGGACATCGCTGCGAAGAGATTTGTCAGACACATTCATTTCAGCTCTGGCTACAGACAGATGATGCGTTTGGCATCTAGTTCCTCCTCCTAGGAAGAGCTTTGAGCTTTTTTTAGTTAAAAAACGCCATGTACCCTGACATCTCTCTGCAGAACTGCAAAGGAGCATTAAAACAGACCGAGTAGTTTTAGAAGAGGACCTGACACCTGCTCTTGCTAAAGCTTTTTTCAAGTTAGCCTCCCTGTCCACCCAAAAACTGCACATTTCTTGCTTTGAAGCTAAGAGACAACAGAGTTTGTGTTTGTGTCTCAGACTGAAGCCCAGCTCCTCCGGCAGCACGACTCCTGCACCGCTTGTGCCTCAGCGCAGAGCTCCTGCGAGGACAGACACACGCAGAATGACATCCATGTCGTGCCGATAAACGCCCATCCTCTTCCTCGTGGTACCAGCCCACTCACCTCCACCAGCAAACCAGCCCCTAACCCCCGCCCTGCTCCACGCAGAGCGGCCAGAGGCTCCTCTACCCTCCAGGAGACGCTTGTCAGGAAGTTCAAGTCTTGCTCAGGTCAAGGTCAGTAATTTTTTCTGCCATCCTCTGTGCTTATAAAAGCCCCCCAGTGAACAGACGTGCCAGCCAAAGCGGAGGCAGAGACCTCGGGGCACGTCGGATGAGGGGGACGCACAGTCAGAGCACCAAACCCTCCCTCCCACAGCCGTAACCTGCTGCACAATGCACACAAACATCTCGGTGGAGCAAATCCTGCAGGCTCCGACATGGAAAGAGCCCTTCTGGCACAAAGGCAGCAGGAGGTGGACCCCCAACTTCCCCCAAACTCATCGACAAGCCCCCAGACCCAAAGCCCTTTTGCTGGGCACCACGCAACCAGCCAGCCCTGACCCGAACCGAGAGCGTGGGATGCCCATGGAGGTCAGAAGATGCTGCGTGTCACTGGCAGCACAACCCACGCTGTGGGTCCCCACGCCACGGGATGCAGGAGAAACCAGAGCCAGGGTTCTGAGACAACCACAGGCATCTCTTTTACACCTCACAGGTCTGCCTCTTGCCAAAATCTGCCACAGCTCCTGCCCAGCCTACATCTGACGACAGGAGGAACTGCCCTGGGGAGCCATCAGGGTGGCTTCACCACAAACCGTTAACCTGCAACAGCCCGAGCACCTTCCTGGTGATCAGGTTAGAAGAGATGAGTTCTCCAGGAGCTCCACAGAGTCGCTCCAGCTGGCACGGGCTTGGGCTCATCATCCTCTGGATGCTGTCACACCGCTCGCCGCACTGGCTGGGAAAAGCGAGGGTGTTCAAGCCCCGTGCTACCAACTTCTCCCAGGAGAAGGACGTCTCCAGGTCTTTGTGATCATGCAAAAAGCTCGCTCTCTCCACTCCCCTGCAATCACAGACATTTTCCCATACTCAAAAGGCCACATGGCAACAAGAACTTGCTGAATAATGTTAATTTAAAAACTATCAGTGACAACCCTGAGCCTATGGACACGTATTTACAAGAAATCATTTCAGAAGCTGACTCTCAGCAGTTGTTCTGAGTCATAACAACGGCCAAAAGTGATTACTCCGTAGTGCGAACATCCTCCCTCCCACCCACTCGAGCAGAGCCCGGAGAAAAAGCAGAGCCCGGGCAAACGTGCTTGAGCACGGACACGAGCACAGAGCTGCGGATCGGCTGCCGGGGCCACCCAGCAACATCCCACCGCCCCCAGGTGAAACACAGCGTGGGGACAGAGCTATTCGGGTCCCTTCAAAGCGCAGCAGCAAAGCACTAAGCCCTGATGAAGAGTCAGGTCGCCTTCCTCTCCTGTTACAAACTCCTGGGCTTCGGATGCTCAGGGGAGAGCAAGGAAGAAGGAGTTAAATCAGCTTTTTTCCCTTTAGTTGAACATTAAAAGCATTTCCCAAGGAAAAACTGGACTTATCTGGCCAAATACCAGCTCCCACCCTAAGAGGGCTTTAACCCTTTGGTCTCGAGACCAAATATCCACCCTTCCTCCAGCGCTGTGCAAGAAACACCCATCACTGCTGCGCAAACCCGAGCAGGAGAGCCCTTCCCTGCTCAAATCCCAATTTATCAGACATTCCACAGAGCCAAGCAGATGCCCCGGGGTCTCGGCATCAAGGCACGTGCACACAATTAGGCAAATTACACAACCCGGAGGACAAACTTCTGTGCAGCTCCACCTCATTAGCAGAGGAACGGTGTTTCCTCCCGCAGAAGGATTTCTCACCTGAGCGGGCTGCCGAGGCAGGACCGAGCACGGATGTTACCGATGCCTGTAAGAAAGCACAAGGCGCGAGGACGGGGAAGACCAGCATTAACATGCTGCGCCCAGACAGGAAAATGAATTTAGAGGCTACGCTCCGCACAAATTCTGGCAGCCGGAGGAACGCAGGATGCACTTCTCCTGCATGCACGAGCGCTCGTTTTCCTCGTAGGCTTTGACACGGCAATGCTTCAATCCCACTTCTGAAGCCCTGGGACACCCTGGATTTGCTCTTTCTTTTGCTTTGCCTCGCACAAAACCAGTCTGGGTGACAAAAAGGCAAAGCTTGACTGTGGCCCCCCCGCACAGAGAGCACATCGTCGTCATCCCGGCTTTCGTTCACTGTTCCTGTTCATGCGGAGCTCTCAAACGACGCTGGATCACCGTTACGCAGCACAGCGGTCTGCTGAAAAATCACAAGCTGCTTTTCAGGGCTCCAGAGTCTCCCCACAGCCACTAACACAGCTCGGACGCCTGCCAAGAGGAACGGCAGAGCCATCCCTGCAAAACCTCCCCAAATCCAGCCTCTAGATTTGCGTTCGCTAAGACCCCGCACAACCACGACCTGAAACCCACATTTTATCGCGAACTGCAAAAGGGGAAATAACTTAGGGTAGTCGCATCCCTGTATTTCTGGAACAAGGGTCCAACCCAATTAATCAGGAATAATCATCAAGTAAATGCTGATTTGCTTTTGCAAGCAGCTATCGGGGAAGCAGAGCTGCTTTCGGTGTGAATCTGTGCGCACGGACGGGGCAACGGAGCGTCGATGCGACACCTCGGTCTGCGGGGAGCGATCCTTCACCGTCACAACGCCCACGGGTCTGGCCAAGAGCCCCCAGCTGGGACCTCCGGTCATTCAGACACCATTATGTTCCTGTGCCATAGGACCCAGGTAACAGGGTCAACTTTACGCGTTTGCAGGGCGCAATATAAAGTTAAAATACTTATAGATACGGCACAGTTATAAAACAGCAAGGGAAAGCTCGGCAGCTCCTGGGCCTGTTGCCTTCACAGCATCTCCAGGGGAAGGAGAACCTCAGACACAGCCGCGACCTGCAAAGCAATTCATGGCGGCATAGAAAGCACTTCGTTATTTTTGCAAGTCTCCCACCCTGCCATTGCTTCAAGAGAAGCCATTTTACGGGCTGTCTGGGGAGAGCTGGGAAGCTGGGAATCCTTCAGGCACCGACACCCCACGAGCAGCCCCCTGCGACGTCCCCGGATGCCCAGCGTGGCCAAACCCAGCAGCCACCAGCGGATTTTTCTTTAGACAAACCCACACAAAACCCTGCCTGCTCCAAAGGCACCTGGAGAAGTTTCTGCAGCTCCTGAGGCCACACCTCCCTTTAAAAAAAAAAAAAAAAGAAAAAAAAAAGACAATATTTCACTGTGCAATTTAACATGCTTTTAGGGAAAGACACTTCACTTAAGGCCTCTGGTTCTGGGGTAGAAGAGAATTGCCTGGAAAAGAGGGGAAAAAAAATAATTACAGGAAAACTCTGTGGATGGAAGTGTTCAGCCAATGCCCTCACCTCTAAGGCCACCTCTGCTCTCCTAAAGACCTAATTCCAGGGAATAACAGTAATGCCAAGAGTTAAGGCTCGTTAACAAACACAAAGCACAATCCTACCACACAACTCAAATGAGAAAAAGCTTCCAGCCCGAGCAACAATCCTCATCCTCCACCACCACCTACCCGCGCTCGTTCCCAAGGTAGTAACGTGCCTCTTCCATAGGGAGAAGGGATGAACGCAGAAAACCCCCACGGGGCAAGCACAGGAAAAGCCACAAATGTTCTCAAAACCCAAGGTGCCTGTTGAAACCTTTCCCCCCTTCCCGCAACATGGAGAGAAAATGTCAGATGTCAGGACAGGAAGGTCGGCGCGCTCACCTACGGGGGCACAAGCTCTATTTACGGGCAGCGTAGGTCAAGAAAAGCCTCCGAAAAAGAGTCGGGTTTCAGACGGCCGAGCGAGCCCCGCAGAGAACACAGCATGGGCTCAGAGCAGCGGCACAGCCACCGCGCCGCCGTCACCCAGCTCAAAGCCCTTTTGCACCGGTGACACCAGCGTGGAAACGCTTCACAGCCGGTTTGGTGAAGAGTCGCGGCCTCGGGAAACCTCTGGCGCTGAGAACTGGTGCCCAGCTGGGTCAGCCGTGGTAGGTAAAGCATGTAAACGCCTCGAAGCTCACAGCTGCAAGATTTCCTCCTGCAAGTAAAACTTTGATGCACGGCCAACAGGTTTTAGCTCAACGGCAGCAAGTTAAGGTGATCCACAAAACCTTTGCTCGCCCTATCTGAGAGGGGAGCGTTAGTGCGCGGGACCCCTTGCCCAAAAGGAAGGGGAAAGGGGAAGAAAAAGAGCTTCGAAGTGTCACAATTCCCCCCCAAAGCAAAGCTTGACCTCCCCTGCACACGTGGGAAACTCATTCCCGCCCTCCCCATCAAAGGCAACGCAGGAGGAATCCCTCCTCCACAAAGCATTCGGTGTTGCCATTGCCGGGAGAGGCGACGGACGCAGCCCCTCCGAGCCCCCACGCCTTTGGGGCTTCGATTTTTCCCCAAACACTCCAATTAAATAAACCCCAAAGGTCGTGACAGATCCTAACGGCGGTCAGGGATAACTTTGGGAAGGTGCTGACACTCCTCATCCCTGGAAGGCAGGAGAGACGGGGGGATGAGAAGAGCTGCCCTTACACTTTCCCTGGAAGAGAGCAGCAGGCTGGGAGTTGCTTTCCAGCCTGTTTTACTGTGAGCAACCACCCGACGGGTCATTTTTAATTCTGACTTTCACCATGTCCAGTTGCAGCCGCCTCAGAAAGCCCTACTCTGGTGTCAAGGCATCCTCCTGCGGCATCCTCCTCCTGCGGCATCCTCCTCCTGCATGGCTTAACCTCAGCCCCAACCTCCAGACCTCTCCTCGCTGCCCGCCTGCGCGCCCAGCTCCTGCCTCGGGTCTGCGGGGACGGATCCACCTTGTCCTCCCGTCTCACTTCCAGCCGAGGGGTTCCCAGGATGAACACAAGCGGAACAGAAGTTGCATTTAAACTAATAAAGCTCTCACCCCAAATTATGCCAAGGCGGCTCTCTCACTGATGGCAGTGGACCTGCACCGGCCCACGATGGAGCTAATTAATCAAGGATGGCAGTGGGGAAGCGTGTGGCCCCTTGCGAACAAACTCGGCTGACGCTGTCCAGTCCAACACCTCATCCACGGGCTGCGCTTCCCCGTTAGAACTCACACAGCCACAAAGGAGGCGTTATCGGGTCTCAAACAGCAAGCGCTTTGGCCTCGCTGCTGCACAGAGGCACATCCGAGCGGCTGGATGCCAGAGCCAGGAGCGCAGAGAGACGAGGCACGCTGGGACCCATCTCCAGAGCACAGGCCACGTATTTGTGCAATGAGGGTTGAGCATCCGATGCTACAAGGTCCCGATTCCAATCCCTGCACAGGGCGTTTGACCCCATGGGGGTCCTGGTCCTCTCCTTTGCTCCCAGTTCAGCTCAGAGTCAGGACAGAGCTGGTCTGACACGAAAAAACCTGAAGTGTGTTCCTCCGGGAGGATGGTTAATTAGGGCAAAGCACTGCTCCTGGGGCAATTACCGTTCGCTGCATAAAACCAAAGCAACCAGCCGCGGGCTCTTCTAACCAGTGGCAGAGGAGAAGCCTGGGACAAACTCTGGGCGACTCAGCTGCACTTTGAGGACACGAGGAGGCCAGAGACCCAGAGCGGCGCCGGGGCTGCGCAGACCCACGTCTCGAGCGCATCCGCTCTCTGAAGGTGCTGCCCAGTGAAGCCCCGACAGGCTCTTTCCAACCACGACTCCGTCCCAACTTCAAGCGGCCACCACCATGTCCCAGAGCCAAGCGCCTGGCTCCCTCCTGAACCATCCCCCTGGCCACCAAACGAGCCAGCAAGCAGCTTGGTCCCCATCTTTAGGTGCATTTTGGGGATCCTCAGCCCACCCTGAGCCCCCCAGGGTGGCCAGCCCCTCTCCCAGGCACAGGACGGGCCCTTTAGGGGTGACCTACCTCATGCTGTAGGCCCCGGCGCCCAGCTCCTGGCCGATGCCCGACAGGCTGGCGTCGAAGTCCTGCACCAGCCCGGACTCGATCACCTCGTCAGCCAGCGGCAGCTTCAGGGCCCAGGCCATCCTCACCCACGGGCGGGGGGCGCAGGCCCCGGGCGAGGCGGCCGCGTCCCCCGTGGGGGAGGGCAGCGGGGGTCCCCCCTGGCAGCAGGGAGGGAAGCTCGCTCCCCCCTTCTCCTAGGGGACCCTCTCCTGGGCTGCCTGACTTGGGGACCCCTGAGACCCACCCCCGCGGCTGCTGCACACCCCCCAAACCCTTCCAAGGGGCTGCGTGAACCCCAAACACCCCAAGGCCGACGGACACCCCCCCAGGGGGCCTCGTCCTCCGGGGACCCCCAAACCCCTCAGCCCCCCTCCCAAGGGACTGCACCCCCGGGGGACCCCGGGCCCTACTGACACCCTCCCCCCGAGTGGCGGCACCCCCAGGGGATCCCCAGGCCCTAGAGCTCCCCCCAAAG
>VYZM01003971.1:72304-82625 GCA_013398915.1 Dromas ardeola
CTTTGCCTGGGGAAGGGCAGAGGAGAGGGGTTGGAGAAACGGCCGCCGGGTGTGCGACAGCAGCTCGTCCGCGCCATGGATGGGGGTGAGGGTGGGGGGCACCCAAATTACGGACACCCAGGGAAGGGACACGCTCCCACGGGGGTCCCGGGGGAGCTGCAGCCCCACGGAAAAGCCAGCGCGGGTCATCCTGGGGGGGCCGCAATCCCCAAGGGGGGGTCACTGCCCAGGTTTCGGGACGCAGGGGAAGGGCGTTCGGGGGCTTCTCATGGGATGGTTTAGGGAGGAAGCAGAGGAGGGAGAATTTGGTTGATTTGGGGAGGAATAAGTGTGGGAAATGGGGGGGTTAAGGGCATAAAAAGGAGCAGCGGCGTGTCAGTGGTTCGCTGGGCTGCCTGCGCCTCTCTTGGGCTGCCGGATCCAGCAGGAGGTATTTTCCCCCGCCAGCTGCCGGCTCCAAAATTAGCAGCAATTCAGACGGTGTCAGCCCCTGAACTGCTCCCCCCGGGAATGGGGAGCTGGAAAGGGAAGGGACCGAGATCACCCGGCAGAGTGGGGGTCCCCTGCGGGCCGAGCTTCGTGTGGTGTCTTTCAATCCTCCGCCCAAATTCACCCAATAGATTCGTACTTCTTAGTTACCGTGAACATCCGAGTGAGAGGAAACCTTGCTCCTAATCCATATTTATTACTCGCAAAAGTAATTACTTGGGTTCTGAGCAACCTCTTGTATTTATTCTGCTCAACTTCTAATAATGGCAACCCTCGAGTATAAAATCCACTTAATCCTCTTCTATTTTTGTGAAAAGAAAAACACCCTTTTCCTGCCTTTTCCTTTGGCAACAGCCCCCCCCCCAACTTTTACCAAATAAATGCTTTTCTCAGCTAAGAGCCAGACATTTCTCGGGTTTTGGTTCCTCGCCCAGAAATAACTACAGGTCTGGAAGATTTAAAAAGAGCCTTTTTTTTTTTCTTCTTTTTCTTTTTAATTTCCTACCAAACCCCAGCACAGATAACACCCAGCACTTCCCAAATTGCAGAGAGCATGCTACAGGGCAGTGATGCTGCCAGCTCCCATGGGTTTTGCGTATCCTGACGTGTTTTTCCTCCCCTCCAGCCCGCGGCAGCAGGACTGGAGCATCCCCCAGCATCGGAGGGACACTCGCCTCCTCCTCTTCCCAACCAGCCTCAAACAAGCTACAATCCTACCCATTTAATTCCAGAAAAAGCAGGGGGATCTTGTTGTGCTCTGTGTCACAGAGGTGACAACCAGAGAAAAGTCCTACTAAAGAATAAAGCACCAGAGGGCCAGGGGAGGGGACGGGAGAGGGGGCTTGGAGGCAGATTCCGGATGGATCTGCAGGAGGACTGGGGTGCTGGTGAAAAAGCAGCGAGGAATAAAGCGGGATTTACCCGAAGGCTTTTCCAGAGCGAGAAGGGATGCACCCTTGGGAGAGGAAACCCAAGCCCCCACTCTACATGGCCACAGGAAAAGCCAGCTCCCCAGCAAAACACCTCATCCAGAAGTGTCCTCTCCATTTTAAGCAGGTGTTCTTGGGCCATCCTCGGTGCAGGACACTTTTCCCCATCAGCTCCCGGAGAAGAATTGGTTTTGCTAACTCCTGAGCTGGGGACGGGGATGCTCCGGAGCGGGATGGGCAGAGCTCGTCCTCCCAGCTCTGACCCTGCGGTCCAGAGCCCAACTTCGCTTGCAGGGATGGAGGGAGCAGGGGCAGCCCAGGGAATGAGTCCCGGGGAAGGAAGGAGTCTTACCGGCCGGCTCCCCGCTGCAGGAGCTCTGGGTGCTGGCTGGGATATCCTCTCTGCCCGGGAGGCCCGTCTCTCCCGGGGAGCCCCGCACTACCTCCCCCGGTGGCATCTCCACAGCTTTCCGGTCCTCCTCGGCCGGGAGCGGGGCGTCCACACCGACCTCCAGCACTCGGATGGTTTCATGGCTGGACATGACAATAACCTGCAAATACACCCCAAAACGTCCATCAGCTCCTGGCACCTGATCCTACGGGGGTGTCCCTGGGGCCACGCACCCCAGGGCGAGCGAAGCAGCTTCCCCCACCCCACAGAACACAGCTTTGGGTGACTCTTAAAACAAACCAAGCAGAGCCCACACCGTCCCCTCAAAGAGGGATGGGACGGGGGATCGCAGCCCCGCCAGCCCCTCACTGCTTTAGTTAATCAGCAGCTTCTGGTCCCTGGTAACCCCAGCTCCACACGCGCTGATAAATGACATCCTTGGCAGCTAAAAGATGGCTGTTGGTGGCTGCAGTGACCCCCGCCAGAGCTGGCAGCACCGTATCAGCAGCACCAGGGTGAGTGCTTATCCACAACCCCATGGCTCTGGCCCGGGGCTGGGCGAGCCCTCGGAATCACAATACGATTTCCCCCGTGTGACATTGCTTGGGGATGCCCGGGCAGCGCCGAGCAGAGATACCAGCTCCTCCTCCAGCTCCCCCGTGGCTGCCGTCAGCCAAACCCCACAGCAAAGATCTCCTGCGAACAGCCGGGCCGCCGGGATGGGGACCTCGCGCTCCTCTTCGTCATTAAAAAACACCTCGAAATGAGGCACCCAAGCTTCAAAAGATGGAGCTGAACATATGTGTGCCCAAGGGTGGGGGCAAACAGGCCGGTTGTGAGCATGGGGCAGGCACAAGGGGGTTTTTCACCCCACGCAGTGGGGCTCAGGCTGTTGCTGAACCCCAGCTCCCCACTCCTTGGCCCTCCCGGTTGTAGGGGGCAGCGGGGAGGGAGCCGGCGATGGCCATACCTGCTCGTTGACCGTCAGCGAAGCCTCCTGGGGCTGCACGGCCTCGGTGTCCATGGTGTCCCGGCAAAGGTGGGAAAGGGCTCAGACCTTCCACATGCTGCAAGTGGGGAACACGAGAGCGTCCGTCACCGACCCAGCGAGCGGCTCGGGGGTCACACGCTGGTTCGACCAAACCTGGTCTCTCCCACCGCCTCCCTGCTGCCCTCCGGCTCTTCCACCCACCTCTCCTGCTCTGTGCTGGCCCCCCCGGCTGTGATTCGGGGCAGCGCAGAGCCTGCTCATGCCCTCCTGCCCCACACCGCGGGGGCGCACGCTCCTCCCCAGGGGGGGCTCTGGTGTCTCGGGTACCTCCCACCACCTCCCATCCTCTCGGCAAAGAGGTCACGGATGTGGGTTGGCATAATTTATTGGGTGAGCATCAAATATACATCAAATATACAAGCGGCAGAGCATGGTCAGGGTTATTCCAAGGGCCAAGCCTTTCCCCCTTTCCTCTCCCTTTGGGAAATGCGGATGCAGCTCCCAGACCTGCTTCAAAAACCCTAACCAACCAGGCAAAACCCAGGTGAAACTGCTCGTACTCCCTATTTGAAGCCCAGAGCGGGTCCCCAAAGTCTCCGCGTGACACTTCGCAGCTCTCCCAAGCCCCCGACACCGGCCACGAGAAGTAGAAAAGTCAATCTGCTCTTTCCCGAGGGGACCTAAATTGATGGGGATACTTCATTAAGCTGGTGAAATGAGTCTTTCATGGGGGGAAGGGGCTCGGCCCACCTGTTGGAAGGCAACTCTTCCTCTCCCAACACCCTTCATTAACTCATTTGGTCACGTATTGTCCCCTCGCTGCCTTGCAGGAGCATAATTGCCTTTATAAGAGGCTTATGAATTTTTTATTAGGAACGTCTCGGGGACACGTTTAACCAGACAGCCTGGATGACATTCAAAATTACTCGATGCATGTGCGAAAGTGTCCTTGTTTGTGTAACTGCTCCGGAGCCTGGGGGCACGCTGGCGCTGGTAGGTGTAGCCAGACCCCAGCTCTCCCTGCCCGAGCCGTCCCAAAACGCTGGGCAGTGGCCTGTCCCCTCCAGCCTGGGTGCCACCAACTCTGTCCGGGCCTGATCCTGTCTCTGCCCCACCAAGAATGCCAGCGTCACACGGACCAGCCAGCTCAGCCCTGGGCAAGCTCTGCAAATCCAAGCGTGTTAAACGTGGGCAGAGCCTCCCCGGGCTCACAACTCATCCAAAAGGGAATTTCAGCCCCAAACTTGTGTTAACGCATCTCATCCATCGGCTTTTCCTTTTGCCAGGGAATCCGGAGCAGCACGGGCATCCCCTGCCGCTCTGCTCCGCTGCCATACATTGGCCCGGCACGCCAGCCCAGGAGGCACTTCCAGCAGTCAGGGAACATCCCCCGGCGCCGTTTTACCAGCCCTTTATCGTTCCTCTGCATCTCAGAAGCCACTGGGCTCCTGCTGAGGCCACCGAGCGTATCCCGAGATGGAGCTGGCGTTTGTATGCAATTAGTAAACACAGTTATACGGGTCCTGTTGATCCGATGCGGCCTAAATTGAATTAAGAGCCGAATTCTCATTTGAAACTCAACAGGGGCCGAGCATCTGATTCCCTTAGGCTGGTTTTTGTACACACCGCTCAGTATTTATTATCCGCAGTGAAGTGACGCTTGGGGTCCCAGCAGAGATGGGGCTATTTGCTTCACCAGCTGCTCGCCACAGCTCTCCCCCTGCCAGGCTCGACCCAAAAATTCACGCGGGACCCAGAACCATCCCCTTTGCCAGCTTCAGTGAGGACTTCTAGAGCAGCCGGTGACTGATCTCCGGTAGCTGCTGTCAGTTTTTAAAACCTGGCCTTAGCTTCAGAGCAGCCAAACACCTCGGGATGCCGGTGCGCCCTTTAATTAACAATTTATTCTAGTGCAACAGAGAAGAGAGGAAGGGCCGAGCGAGTGGCTTATGCAGGCAGCTGGCATTATTAAAACTTAATGAGCTTTCCAGCAGCCAGAGCCCGGCAAACAGCAAGGAAGCCGGAGTGAGGGATATCTGTGCTGCCTGCACGGCGCCGGCAGTGCAGGGAAACTGGCAAAATAAGGTGCAAAGCGTCCCGCTGCAAGAGGAGTGAGTAAGGGGAAGGAAAACGCTCCAGAGGAGCCTTCTGAACTTCTCTGGAGAGTAGCTGGCAACGGGGAGGGTTGCTGGGGGCACAGGGGGAACTCCGACCCTCCATCCTGCTGAATTCACCCCATGGGACGTGCTCCAGGGAGCTGCTATTTATCATTTTATCCTCTCTCGGCATCACCGCACCCCGCTGGCCCGGGTGGGTCCCGGCACAAGCAGAGCAGCCCCTGGGGATTTGCGAACAAGGAGCAACCCCCCCCGCCCAGGGTCTTGTGCCAGCTTTTTCCTACACCTGAGCCTGGGAGAGGTGGGAAAGCTCCTTGTGCTCATCCCATCACCTCCCTGCCACCATCCCTGCCCCAGGGACCCCTCCCCAGCCCCCCCTGTGCCTGTCACACAGGGGGTCTTCATTAGAGCGGGCAGTTGAGCCCAAACTGGGATCCCAAACTGGTGGGCGAGGGCACGGTGACGGCCGTTGGAAGAGAAGGGATGGCCAAGGGGCTGTTCGGTTCGCGGGGGGACCCGTCCTGCGCCCCCAGGGCATGTCCACAACCCAAAACCACCCGCGGAGCCAGCGGGGCGCAGAGCCAGGAGCGGACAGGGAGCANGTTGGAAGAGAAGGGATGGCCAAGGGGCTGTTCGGTTCGCGGGGGGACCCGTCCTGCGCCCCCAGGGCATGTCCACAACCCAAAACCACCCGCGGAGCCAGCGGGGAGCAGAGCCTGGAGCGGACAGGGAGCATGGGGTCGCTGCCTGAAGCTGGAATCCCGCGGGATGGCAGAGGCTGCCGGGATCTCCAGGGCAGCGCGGGGAGAGGCATTGGCAGCCCTAGGACTCACTCACTGTCGGCTCCGGGGTGAAGGAACGCTCCCAGCAGGAGACGGGGCTGGCTGCGGCCTCCTGCTCCTCCGGATGGGCTGCGGCACTCCGGGCTTAGGCTGTGGGAAAGAAAAACCAGAGCTGTCTCAGTGCCGCGTTGTCACGTTACGAGTACATATTATTATATATATTATTTATAAAGTATATAATACATAAAACCCCATTTTGAGGTTTGTCTCCCAGACCCCCTCCAGAGACTTTTGCTGAGACAGTTCGAGGTTTGCCTGTTTCCGAGCCCTGCCAAGGGCTTCCAGCGAAACAGTTCGACAAAGTTGAAAAACAGATGATTTATCGAAGCGACAGGTAGGAACAGATTTGGAATTGCCACTGATGAACACACAAGCTGCAACGGCGCTAATATATGATGGCAGTGCCAGCAAAATCAATGCTATCCCAGGGGTTCCTCTCCAAGAGGGGAAGGCAAAACGCTTACCGAGAAGGCGTCTGGGTGGAGGAAGAGGAGCAGAGCCGCCCACTGCCTCTTCCCGGTCTCTAGTCTCTCCTCTCCCTCAGAGATGCTTCCCTCAATGTCCTTTACATCCCAATCTTATCTGTTCCCCTCTCTGGGGTGACGTTTAACATGATTTGGGCAGAGAGTTGAGTACTATTGTCATATATGTTTAGCATGTTCTTCATTAAGCTCACTATCGTATTCAGGGGTGTAAACTTTAATATTAATTTCACGGAGAATCAAGCAAAACCTCTCGCTCCAAGCACCGCGACCTTCAAGATTCTGTGCCGAAAACGTTTATCTGCTTATTCCTGCAATCTTGAGCCCAAACAGGACCGTCCTGCCGCTGCAGAACTTCCTCCTTCAGCTGCTTCTCCAGCCGACCTCCACCTCCACCCACGAGGTTGGCACAAGAGATAAGGGCACAACAGCGTTTTTAACCTCTTCTCTACAATTCCCAGATGGGCTCTGCCTGCCCCCGCGCCCCCCGAAAGCCCCAAAAGGATCCCAGGCTCTGAGCAAGAGGGGATAACACAAAAGCATCCCCATCCTCATGACGGAATTCCTCCCTTATTGCTCCTCGGTGCTGCCAAAGAGCTTCGGGAAGCGGAGCTGAACGGCTGAGCCGCCCCCAAAGCCTGCGGCACCGAAAATTTAACGCAGGTGTTGGGTTTTCTTGGAGTTTGCCGAAGTAAGGAGCGCCCAACACCGCTGCAAACACCAGACCTCGCCGTCACTCATCCCCATCCATCCCAGCCCCAGTTAAAAAGCCTCTCTCGGAGCCACGGATTTATTCCAGCACGACTGGAGCGGCAAAAGCCTGAAGAGGGCAATAACATCCCTGCTCCGCTGGATTTATCCCCCTGCGAGCCAGAGATTCAGGCCTGCCCCATGGGGGAAGAGGAGAGAAGTAAGGCCGAGAGAAAGATTGTTTTTTTTCCTTGGTGCCATGCAAAGAGACCAATTAGCGTGCTAGACAATTAAATGGACATTTCATAATGTCAGGCTGGATGCAGTTTGGCGGCGTGCTTCGGCTTTTCGGAGTGGGCTGCTTCTCCGTCAGCAGGTCGGCTGTACCATTTCATTTCGTTTCTTCACACTTTCTTTTTTTTTTCTTTTTTTTCTTTCTTTTTTTTTGGTGCAATTAATGGGACAAATAATTTGTCCAGATGGTGGTGTTAAGTGCACGCAGCAAGGAGACAGCCATTTCGCAACAGATGGCAGCAAGGAAATGAAATGCACAAAATAATAATAATAATATTTAAAAAAAAAAAAAAAAAAAAAAAACAGAAAAGGGGGGGGGAGAAAAAAGGGAAGGATAATTTAAGATGCTCCGTGTCTCACTGTGAATATAATTGCCGTGTTAATTACAAGTGTTGATGAGTCAGAGATGTAGCCACTTGGATCCCAAGTGGGTGGAAATCTAAGTTTGAACAAACTCGCCACAGGTGAGAAACTCGAAGAGGTTAATTAAACCTGCTCCACGCAGAAGACGTTTTGGACGTGGTGACATGGCGCTAATTACTCGCTGTCGTTACCCTGGATGAATTCCTTGGGATGGAGGCTCCGATCCTAGGCTGAGGAGTCTGAAGCAGACACCAACTTCAGGCAGACGAGCCCTAAAAGAGGCCGGTTCCCGCCCGGCGGTGGTCCTGCACACTCGAACCCCCACGGGGCACGTGTCCAATGCACGAGGAGGTGCAGGACCCCCCCCGAATCCTCCCGGCAAAGCCGTCACCGACGCGGAGGGGGACAGGTCCAGGTCGGGGTCCCGCTCCCTGGAAATGAAGCATTACAGCAACAACGCAGCCCCGAGCATCCCTCGCCGCCGTCTCACCATTTATTTTTTCCACCACGTTCGGAGCAGAAAGATCTGGGCTGGAAATGACGCCATCAGCAGGAATTATTTTTCAAAGCGTATTTGCAGGTGTCACAGTGGCAGAGACCCGGAGCCAGGGGCAGCCAAGCAGTTTGCGAGGTTTTTTTCTCCCCTCCTCACAAGACAACTTCCCTCTCAAAATGCCTTTTTCTCCTTCTAAACTGTATCGCTTTTAAGACTTCACTGCGTTTACTGCTAGGGAAACTGAGGCAGGGGACGGGACGCGACGCATTGGTGCCAGCAGAATCAAATCCATCCATCTCCGGTGGAGACGTGTGGCCAGGGCGAGCATCCCTGCGCCCAAGCTCGCCCTCCACGAACCAGCAGGAGACAGGAAAACTGGGCATTTTCTCTTGCTGGGAGAGGAGCCGAACTGGCCAGCCCCAACCTCTGCAGCAAAACCTTTCCGCTAAGCAGCAGAATGATGTAAATCTCCTTTCTACCCCATTTTCTCCCCTTTCTTTTTGGCCCTGCATCAAATTGCCCAGCGTGGTACCACGGGAGGGCTTAGGGTCCGGGCACAGGACTGCAGGTGGGCGATGTAAAGCCTTGTGGAGCAGAGATTTACAGCCAGCTGTAAAATTCCTGAAGATCGGGGCTGTAAGGGAATGCTGGCGGCTTCCGTACTGGCAGGACGGTGAAATCTTTAAGACAGAGGGGTTTTTTCTCTGCTGGGAGGCTTTTGGAGGAGACACGGCAGCTCCCCAGCATTCCTCATCCACAGCGCTGAGCCAACTTCATGCCTGGAAAACCCCGTGCCAGGGCTGGGGTGGCTGAATCCCAAAGGAGAGTCCGGGAAAACTCATTTACTGGCCCAACTCGTCTCTCAACACCAGTGAAAAGGTGTAGCCGGGGCCGCTCGGGCATGATCATAAAGTTTTCCAAGCAAATGGAGGGATTGTGTTGAGCCTGGATGCGCGGCCGTGGGGAGCCTGCCGGGACAGCAATTCCCGGGAAGGTAATGCACACATGATTCCATGATTCCGTGAAAATGGAGCTGCCGACACATAATGGGCGCTTCCCAGCCTGGATTATCTCGCTCGAGAGACGCCAAGGGCACGGGAGCAGGAGTTGGAGAGGTCAGTTGGCATCGATTTGGCCCCAGCCTGCGTAAAGTTGCCAGGGACGAGCCCCGGTGCAAGTGCTGCTCGCTCCGGCACCCCCATCCCGGGCAGAAATACCTCCTTTAATCACTTCGTCACAGCGTCTGCTGCCCAGGCAAAGGAAAAACCTGGCGGAGGGTCCCAAAACCTGCTTGGAAAAATGGGGGGGAAAACCCCAAACCAGTTGGCCAGGGTTCCCTGCCAGTTTGGCCGTTTAACTCTGTTATTTGGCAAAATCCTCTTTGCACCGTTTTAAAAAAAAATATTATCCCAGCCATGGTGTGTTTTTACTGCTTTTGGTGACTATTGCCCTAAAATGCCTTCGTGCCCCGCTGGAGGGAGGGCAGAGCCACAGGATGCTGCATCCCGCTCTGCTTCCGCCGGGGCTGCGTGGCCTCGGTTGAATCCCTTCATCTTTCCTTTGCTTCCCACCTTCACGGGGTTTTTTTTTGGGGGGGGCCAAAAGCCTGATCCCGAACCAAACCTCCCGCCCGCGTGGCTGTGCCAAGGAGGATGGCATTCCCCTCGTGTTCTCCGCAAGGCAAATCTCGGCCAGTTCATCCCAGTGTCCGGCACTGGGAGCAGCCGGATCAGTTTATGGCAACTTCCCAAGAATCTGCTCCTTTTTCAGGAGAGACGGGAAAGTATTTTTATTCCTGCTAGAGAGGAGACGGGATTAAGTTCACCTCCCAAGGTCACGCCAGACGAGCGTGGCAAAACCAGGACGAGATTTCCCATCTCCCAGACTCCCATCTGTCCCCCCCAAAATAGCACCCGGAGCATCAGCCACCCTCTGTCCTGTCAAAGCCCCCCGCGGGGCTGGAAGCCACCTGGAGGGCCCAGGACATCTCAGAGAGACATTGCGGAGGGTTCGGGGGGGCTCAGGACACCCCCCCCCCCCCACTGAGCCTGTGAAAGGCAATGTGGGGGGGCAGCGCTCTGCCCCTCATCGCCCCTTCAGGGGCTTTTAAAGGGGGTCCATCAGCTGAAGCCCGACCCCGAGATGGCCGCAGCTGCAGGGGGACGGGTCCAAGGTGAGGGACAGTCCCCCCACACTCCCTGGGGAAGGAGCGAACGCAGCCCCCCCATCGCATTTCC
>VYZM01003974.1:1058-90447 GCA_013398915.1 Dromas ardeola
ACTGGAACAGGCTGCCCAGAGAGGTGGTGGAGTCTCCATCTCTGGCGACATTCAAAACCCGCTTGGATGTGTTCCTGTGCAGCCTGCTCTAAGGTGACCCTGCTCTGGCAGGGGAGTTGGACTAGATGATCTCCAGAGGTCCCTTCCAACCCTATGATTCTATGGTCACTGTGATCAAGACAGCCACCAATCACCACTTCGCCCACGAGTTCCTCTCTGTTTACAAACAACAAATCTAGGAGGGCACCTTTCCTAGTCAGCTCCCTTAGTACCTGTATGAAGTTATCTTCAATGTGCTTCAGGAATTTCCTGGGCCTGTCTGTGTCTGCTGTATGATATTCCCAATTGACACCTGCGAAGTTAAAGTCACCCATACAGACAAGGGCTGTTTATCTATAGATACCCCTTAATTCCTTGTAGAATAATTCATTGATATCATCCTAGCTGGGTGATTGATAGCAGACTTCCACAACAACAAGCTTTCCCCCTGCATCCGTACCCAGATGCTCTCAACCACATCATTGCCAACTATAAGCACCATACAAACCAGCTCCTCCCTTACATATGACACCACCACCCTGCCTCACCTGCTTTGCCTAACCCTCCTGAGGAACCTATAACTGTCCATCATGACAAACCAGTCACAGGACATACCCCACCAGGTTTTGCTTAAGCCACTGATGCCATAGCTCCAGGACTCTGTATTAGTATAAAGACATTTCAAGTGTGCTCCACTGTACTCAGCACATCATGGAGCAGACTGAAGGACCTTGCTAGCACACCAGCCCTCAAACACTGGTGTGCCGCTCCCAGACTTATCTCTGGCAAGCCTGGTTTTATCCCTTTCTCCCTTCAAATCTACTTTAAAGCTCTTTCAGTGAGCCCTGGTAACTCTTGCACAAACATCTTTTCACCCCTTTGAGACAGCTGTATGCCATGTGTCATCAGCAGGCTTGGAGTAAAAAGAACTCAAAATTTTGCCAATGACACCAGTCTCAGAGCCAGGTATTGATCAGCTGGGTCTTCTTGTTTCTCCCCGCATCATTCCCTGGCAACTGTAAGGATAGAGGAAAACACTACTTGTGCTCTTAGTTTTTTAACCATTTGGTCCCAAGGCCCTGAAGTCTCTTTTTATCACCCTTGGACTTCTTATTGCAACTTCATCACTGCCTACATGAAAAAGCAATAACTGATAATAATGCAAGGGCTGTAACATGGTAGGAAGTTTCCTCGTCAGATCTTTAACATGGGCCTTAGTGAGACAGCAGACTTCCCTAAGAAGTGAGTCAGGTCAGCAAATCAGTCCTTCTGTTCCCCTCAGAAAAGAGTCTCCTATAACAGTGACCTGTCTTTTTTTCTTTATGGAAGTGGTTTTGCTGCAGGGCCTAGGACAACTTAACCTTAGTGACACCTCCAGCCTAGATGAATCATTGTCCTTATCCATGTTTGGTTCCACTTGCAGAGTCTCATACCTATTATAAAAGGGCACCTGGGAAGGTGGGGTAGTCATGGAGGAGATTTGCCTGCCTCGCTGTGTAGGAACTTGTTGCCATTCCCCCCACTACGTGCACTTTTATAATTACTTAGTGGTTCATTTTTAAAACAAGCTTTAAGCATTTCAAAGCAACCTGAATGCCCTACATTAAGCTGATTACTATTACAGAAATTATGCATTCAAGGTGGAAAACCATTATCCTGTGACACAGTGACAAGCTCCTGCATCTAATCCATAAAGAAATGTGGACAGCACAGACATGGAAAACAAGCTCAGTGTACTTTTTCAATCACTGTAGTTATTTTATAATTGGAGATAATTTTAAAGTAGATTGAATCATCCTTCATTCTCTTCCAATAATAAATAAATTAAAATTATCAACGTTATCCATTTGTATGTAGTCTGTTTCACATTCCAGATTAGCACACAATGTTTTAAAAACATGTTCTAAGTGAATTCTTTGAATACTCCAAAAAGCAGTACTTCCATAGTACTCTCACACATGGCAACACAGACGTAGCTAAGATCATTTTCAAGCTACTTGCTTTCCACAAGTTCACTTTTCCCATCTATATGCAAATTTTACTTCAGAAGTTATGGTACAGCATGAGTATACAAGCCTATTTGTTCTTACAAAATTAATAAGGCTTTTCAGCAAGATAGTAAAGAAAACCTTTCTCAAATATACTGTAGTACAAAAATAGAATATCTTGGGTTTCTAAACAACCTTCCTGAAGAACTAGGAGAGAAAGCTGAAGTCTTCAGTAGGCTACAACTTAAAACTGCAGCAGAGAAGACTGTCAATATGGGTTTTATTTTTCCTACTTATTCTAAGAAAACACATGTTTGCATTTGTTCCTAGAGGCCCTGCTCTCATTGATGTACTTAAATACTTTAATAATTCAAAATACACTGATTTCTCTTTACACCCCCCACACATCATCACTGGTTGATTAGCATTGAAATGAAAAAGCTAATAAATATTAAAATGCTAAATAGATGCTTTAGCAGCCACAAGAACACCAACATTTGTTTAAGTAAGTTAATTCTCACTTTTCTTATCTCTTACAGTGCACTGGAGAAATGTGAAAACAAACTAAGCTTTAGAACATAAATTGCAATAGAAACTGATACGCAAGGCTAGAAGAAAGCACAATTGGAACACAATTACATAGTAGGTATAAGTACATTAGGGAAATAAAACAGAGGAAATTCAATTGTGAAAGATTCCTCTCAACTATAATTTGTGAATAAAAATTAACTCCTGATAAAAACCACACCATGAACTGGACAGTTAACCCCGAAGTGTTAGCTTGATAACACACTGATACTAGAGACTAGCAATTGATTAATAACCACTGAGCAAAGCAATGATGTTAAATGAGAAAAAGAACCTCGGATATCATCTCTTTTTAATTCTATGATTGACTGCAGAGATATGTAAACCAAATCTTTAAAATTCATTAATTATATTTTAGCAAAGCCAGCTCTTACTGTAGCTAAAATAGCACATAAGAAGGTCTACTTCATAACTCTTCACCGACACACCTCTCATCTAGAGATTTCTCAATCCCTTCACACTGCAGAGCATTTCCTCCATATCCACATGCTGTTCTTCCCTCCTACCTTACCCTCCAACATTGTCCTTCGAACAACGCAACCTCACTACTGCTTCATTTTGACCTCTAGACCTGCAATATTGTGACATTTTATTGAGTAAGTAGCACCTAGAGGAGTTAGAAAAAGGCATCTACCTAGAGATGAATGCTTAAAATACTTTTGGAGCATTTACTGTACTAGTCCCACCAGATGATCACATTAAGAACCAGTGTAACTTGTAACTAACGAGCAAGGCTGATACTTGAATTCTAGATCAGAGACGTAATACACTTTCATTTAGATGATACATTTATTAAATTAGAATGAAAAACTTAATGTACTTTAGAGTGCAAGAAACACACTTGGATACTGGACCTCAATACAGAGAAACAAAGTCTTCAGAATTATTACAGCAAAAAACATCCTCTGTACTGTATTACATATCAACCGAACAAGCAATAACATTTGTAAGGGAAAAAAACATTCAGTACCATCAGCAGATGCAAAGACAGTAGAGAAGAAAGCAGCGAGGATCTAGCTAGACAAAAAATGTTCCTACCTTTAGCAAGTTTAGGCTCTTGGCAGAACTTAAACTAGTACTAAGAGCACTAACTTTTAGCAGATGCCAGTCTTATACAGCTGGCTTTGGCTCCAAGCTGCTTGAAGCTGTTGTGCAGAAAAAAGCAGCATCAAACACAGTATTATCCCATTAGCATTTTGTCAAAAGCTACAATCATAATGAGTGACAATTTATTTGTTTTAAAAAAATAAAAAACCAGACTTTTAGTTCCAATGCCTTCATTTCACAGACCCTAGAATAACTAAACACTCCCTGCCTTTTTTCATGTGTCTCCAATTCAAACCTGACAACAAACAGTTTGACTGAGAGGATATGCATGCTGAAAAGCTGAGTAGGCTTATGATCAATGTTTTGTTCCTTTTAAGAAGATAAAGTAGCACATCTTGACATAAGAGTTTCAGCTATAATGCTTAATTAAATCAAAACAAAAAAACCCTGGAACAATATTTAAGTATAGCGTAACATGCTGAAATCCACCTACTGGCCATACTGCTGCTACATATCCCATCTTCAACTCACACATCTATTCTGCTTTGTGTAACATTTGCCTAGAACAAAACAAACAAAAAATCCTAAGAACAGGAGCCTCCCTCAGAGGCCCAGAGCATGGTTTTGAATAAACCTGGCTAACCTAACATTTGCACTTACCCCTCCTGGTGGTTAGAATTGAAAGGTGTTTATTCTGTGCTTGAAATTGAGCTGTAATAGGATGCAGTACAATTCACCAGCCGTTAAGTTGAACCATGACCACTTGCTTTTATAAAAAGCTGTATTATGGATCCCAACGTTTTAATATAAAAATTTAAATATATACATTTTCCCTGAATTGTTCCATCCCTAGCAATTCATGCTATCTGTGTAGAAGTTAGAGCAAGGGACTCTTCCTGGAAATATCCAAGCGTTAAATCCTTTACCAAGATTTACCCTTTTGGGTGACAATGTCACAAATCACTGTGCTATAAAGACCAAATGCCTCTACGCCTACCCAATCACAAAGTTTACCATGATTGTAGGGAAGGGGCAAGACTATTTCTTGATGAACACCCATTTTACTTCAGAAAATAAAAATGTGGTGACTAACGAAAAGACACAGAAACTATAGCCTTGAATCTCATTATTGAAAAGCCAATTGGAGGATGTATAAAGACACTCATGCTTTCAATGGTAAGTTTAAGATGGTAAGGGATTCATAACAAAACTTAAAAATCATACATTATGAAAAGACAGCTTTAAAAGGTCAGAAACTGGGATGATTTTTGGTGCTGTATTTCAAAAGTTTCAGTATCACTTTTAATCATAAAAAAATAAATATTCATGTTCTACTGCCAGTCCTACCCAAAGGCTTCTTGAATGTAGTTGGAGGGGGGGGAATAAATTCAGCTTTTCAGCAGATTATAAAGAAAATATTTTAAGCACGGGACATGAAACAAAGAGTGGGGAAAAAGAGAATATGGGTCCCTTTTCCCTGTTCCAAACCTGGCTTTAATGTTCTCATGAATCACTCAAGAGCCTAGATTTCAAGTGTACATTCATTCCAACTCTTCAAAATATAAAGGTCTATGGCTATTGTAGAAAGTATTTGAAATTAAACATTAAAAAGATAAAACAGCAACATTGCACATCACTGGAAAAATAAACCGGTGCATACTATTTAAAGTGCATTACTTTACCACCTACAAAAACAGACACTGCAGAAATTTATCCAACAGGGGTTACTGGTGCATACTGTAAGATTCTGCAGCTCCAAGATGAACAGTTATCTGAAAAAATAACACTAACAATAAATACAAGCAACCTCCAACCTCCTCTGAGGATCAGACTGCAACTCGGATATGTTAAATTTTCTCTCAAAGAATTTATTCCCATCTGCATCAAATAATAATGAATTGACTACAGCAACCGTAGTCTAACAAGTCACTGAGCAACTCATAATGCCATTCAAAGATTCTGAAGCTACTTTCCGTGTTTCTTATTTCAGATTACAGGAAAAAACACAGTAGTTTTTCCACTAATATAAAACGATACTTTTGCTGAAATATGTGAAAAGAAAGAAGTCTTATAACCAGATCATAGATGTCTGCTTCTTTGATATAAGACAACACCTTAAATAATTGTGTACGGCTTCAGTAATTTTCCAGGTATAAAAATCATTCCTTCTGCACTTACCCTTTGAAATAGCCATGGAGTGCAGAAGCAGTAGTTAAGAGTGCAATTAACTGTGGGAATACATTAGGGCTCAGTCCTGTTCTCTGCTACAGCAATACATACTGTATGAGTTAAAAGTTACCTGTTAAGGTTTTACAGATACATAACAATACTATATGGGAGAATAAAGCCCCAAATGCATGCCAGATAATATATTGCTTTGGTGCCCGATGACTAGATTGAATAGAATATGCTCATTACAAATACCAACAGCGCAACCTAACAAGTTTAGCTTATTAAATTAAAAATCTTCAATCAGAAATAGCTGAATATATCACAGCACTACAGGATAAGGAAAGGTCTTTGTTTTAATTTCTGGCAGAAATAGGCTGCTTGATGAAACCTGAATACTTCCAACAAATCAGTTATGTTTAAAGAGCTAACCCTCCATGGAGAAAAAAAAAAAAATAAAAATCAATCTAACAAACAGTAGTAAACCCTGTACTGCATAGAGTTACTTTGTAAGAACAAGTTTATGAAAAGGGGGAGAGAAAGAAAAAAAAAAGCAGCATCACTCCCCACCCCATCAGAATATAGCCACACAGGGCACAGCTGATAGTAAAGATGCTTCAATGCTATATTGCAACACATAAGCTAAACTGAGTATGTACAGATTGAGAAAGAAAGTGAAAAAGATCCAGATGTCCACGGAGAAAAAGGTTTAATCTTTCACACAGGATGAGCTAACAGAAAGCTGCTGGGAAATTCTTCCTCTAGCTAAATCCCTGGCTTGGCAAGTAAAAATAAGTGGCATCAAGGACGGGGACTATGCAGGAAGGGGGGACCTATGATTCTTCAGCCATCTGAAGCAAGGAGTTGATAGCTGCATCCTTGTTGCCCCTCTGAGCTTCTAGCACTGAGCGGATTACTTCCCTGTCCATGTTGGGAAACATGTCCTGGATTGATTTCAGGTCCTCTTCGTTACACAGGTGCTGAGGGTTGACTGCAGGAGGTGGTATTGCCACTGGTACCATGCCTGGATTACAGACTGCAGGCATCCCTACAGGCAAAAAACAGAAGAAAAAACCCAAAACATATGTGAGGGGGAGGGGAAATTAAAAAAAAAAAAAAATCGATGATTTTGAAGAAGAAAGCAGCTTATGACTCACCCCAACCCAATTTCTTCAGCATTTTATTTTTTTAACATGTACACCGGCGGGGGGTGGGGGTGGAAAGATTGTGGAGATTATACCTAGACCGTTACAATCAGAATACATCTTTCTGGAACAGGTTCTCTGCCCAAGTTATGTTCCAGAAGTGGTACTGGTCCGCAGTAATTCAAAGATCTTTACGTGTAGCAATGACCAATCAAGAAATTACCACCAAATATGTATTGGTTAAAATTTTTCTTTATACACAATACTTTAACACCAGCCTTAATATGAGATTTTACTTCCCGTTTAAGATAATGAGATCCTTCTGCAACCTGTTGGGAGTCAGAAAGACTATATTAGTCAGTTTCCCTCAATTAGTTTTAAAAAATGTGACACACCCTACACCAAAGGCCTCCCTCCATTAAGGGATGATTCATCACTTATTTTTATCTGTTCATCAACTTTTCAAAATAGCTATTAAACCACAAGAGGACTTTTACTGTATCAGAATATCATATGATAGGAAGAGTCCATAGCAAATAACATTTTCAAAATGGAGCTGACAAAGTGATATACACAGACCACATCATTCTTACCCACATACTCATACACCTACAATTTCTAAGGTATGAATGAGCTTTCCCTATATAACCATGTCACCTCCTAAAGTTTACCTAGTTAGTTTTTTGTTTTAAATCAGCTCGTTCTAATCTCCATTTAAGTAGCTTATGCAATAGGGAAAACAGTTACATCAGAACTGGTTGTTTTTTTTTTTTTTTTAAAAAAACCCATCTGTTTGTTATCCTCCAGGAAAGCAAGACTAATTAAGCAATCAGTTACATATTGCATTTGGTAAAAACATCCAAAACACAAGACTGGAAATAAATATTATCTTACCTGCATTTTCTTACTAATCATATCGACAATTAGTGTTAAACTCTAAAATTATAATCCGAGGCTCCCGCTCCATAAGAAGAAAAAAAACATTCCTTCCTAAGAAGGGCAAAAATCAAACACTTTCTTCCTACCCACCCGCCTCCCCCCCCAAATGGTCTCATTTCCAACTGCTGTTTTGGAGGTTTTTCTTTTTGTTTTGTTTGGGTTTTTTTTCCCCACTCCCTTATATACTTATATCTTTATAGTCACTTAATTAATTAAATGATTCTAGGCTCTCTGCTTCTTTAAAAGAAATAGTTCTCAACTCCTTACAGATTTGATCTTCAAAGGCTTTGGTAGCTAACCTTATTACCAGTTTAGAGTTAATATATAATTTAACTCTCTCGTATCCCCTCATTTGGTCAGGCTACTAATTTTTGGCAGAAACCTATTTTACTGTTTTATTGCAGAGATTTTTTAGGATTCTCCAAGAGTTTTTTTTTTTTTTAATTTGGCATACATTTCCTTCGAGCAGCTAAAAATTTGTTTTTACCTAGTTTTTAGTTCACCTGTTTAGCTTTATTTCTGTGGCCTTAATTGCTTCTCCTTAAGTTGCAAATAGTTCATCATTTGTGTATCACCACTATTATACATCTTCAAAATAACATACTTTTCGAACCAGGTTTCAAATACTACTCAGTGGTATATCAAAAGCTGCTTATCTTCTATTGAATTCTAACTGCTCAAAAAACATAGTAACATAAAGCAAACCTACAACCAACCGCGCTATTAAGTGTGCCTCTAAGTGATCAAACATATTGCAACTATATTATACTACTTCTATTGAGACTTAACAGCTCCTTAGAAAAAAAAAGGCAAAGGGCAATTTCAATACTTAGTCTCCAAGATTTTCTTCAACCTATGACTATTTAATCAGAAATGTCTATGCTAACTCTACTTGCACAAATATTTAGCATCTCAGTGATTATCTTTTTTCTGTCAGCTTTAAAAATGCTATATTCAAATTCACATTCAAGGTTGGATCAGCTAAACCCATCTTAACTTACATCAACTCTGGCTGACAAGGTACTGTAATTGAATATAGTCTGTGTGCACTGCAACCTTGATTTTATCTAATGTACTCTTTGCTATTTCTTTCCTCAACTTGGACTTCTGTCCTATCTGAAGGAGTGCATTACTGAATTGTAAGAACATCCATACTTATCAATGTTCTCTAACTTTTATTTTAAAATTCCCCTTGTAATCACCTTAAGTTTTATTAGAAGCAAAAAAAGGAACCTAGAGGCTTTAAGTCTAATGTACAGGGTGCATCTATTTTTAAAGGTTCATCCTAACAACTAAAGAAATGTATTACCTACATGCTGGAACCATGTCTCTGCCCAGTCAATTGCATCACACCACTACCAAGGATATATATAATCTCTTCCACAACAACCTAAACTTTAGCTCTAGAGCTTCTTCTGCCATTTGGACCACAGTCCCTGGAATTCTGTCTGGCACTGTGTGTTTGAACATCTGGCAAACCAGACCATGTGTGCACCCTGGAGGCAAACCACTGCGTAGACCTCACCTACACTGCAAATGTACTTTACCCAATAATCATATCCAACAGCATTTCAGATTGCCTCTTCTATAGCTTCAACAAGCCTCAATTCCTCACACTTCCTACAAGCGATCTAGGCATTTACAAGAGGTGAACAAAGATGCATGGCCTAAAAAAATAAAGTTGCAAACTATCTGAAAGAACTGAGCAATAGAAGTTATGTTTTACGTCTAACACAAGCTTCCTAATACTCTTCAGTAATTCACCAGCACCCAAAGATCATCCAGCTATCAGCCTAAGTTGTGTAGGAACTGTGAATATGAGAAGTCAGTTTAAAATATTAATCCAAATAAAACACGAGGCTCACTTCCCAAGCACTACTGCATTCTACAGCTTACCAATAAAATTTGAGTGTCACGTCAGTGTCAAAAAAAGTCAAGACCAGAACACAGTTTTTCCTACTGCTTTCATTGAAACAAGATAATTATGAAGCCAGATATCTGCACAGGCAGTATTCAAGAAGTATTTTCAACCTAAATACTCTATTTTAGAGACAAGAAATTTCTTGATAGTATTGCTTTTCACTAATGATTTTCAAAATCCATTTTCTCAGCTTGCAGTTCCAGAATTAGCTTATGCAGTCTACAACTACACTGTATACAAACGGAAGTTAGGATCACAGTGATTTTTAATAAGTATTTCCATGATAAATGCTTACTCTTTCTGAAACTCAATGCTCAAGCTATACAAATACCAATTTAAAGAGTACCTTGATTTTTTGCTTTGTTCCACACCCAGGCTAAAAGCATCTATAATTTCTGATTTACGAAGTAGTAATCAAGACTTAAGCATAAACTTAAAGAACTACGCACTAAAATTTAGCAAATATACACATATTTATACACAGTCATTAGAGAAAATAAACTTCAAAATGATCCATGTTCAGTAAAAAGCTGCCTTACATATTAAGAACCTCATTTTACTAACAGGTGAAAACTGAAACTAAACCACGTAAGAATTCACTATAAATGGAATTGCACGCTCCCGTGTTGCTCTCAGGTATTAGGTAAGTGTTATACATCAGAAGAATGGAGCACTGTTTTCCAATCCGGTGACATGACAATGGCAAACATGCTGGCAGAAGCTGTGACATTCCAATACATGAAACGAGTACGTACAATAGCAAGTCAATTGCTAGGAGCAGCAATGGAAGCATCAAAGCAGTATTAACAGGGCAAACTTCTAACTGCACACAAGGCATTACACACTTTAATTTTCTTATTCAGTCAAGTGCCCTATATATTTAATTTCTTAACTCATTATTCTATCCTATGCACAGACCCTTTCAGAGCAAATTCAGGAACCCTCTCAGCGCAAATTCTTTCATTTAAAGGAAGATATCAGTGTCAACTTTTTTAAAAATACAAATAGGTCTTAACGATATTTGCTTACAAAAAAAAATCATGCATGCCATCATCGCTATTTTTATAAAGTGTTGCTTCTTTGCAAACTGCTAGAAAAGTGAAGCATATGGACACAGAGAAAAATTCTGCAATTACACTGCTCTGAATAAACCAAATATGTCGCAACAACCACAACAGTTTTATTTACAGCATCTTTCCAAGATTCAGAGCATCAAGAAATTACATTTTATTTCACAAGGAGTAATTCTAGAATTTTCTGAACATACTTGACTGTAAGGCTGAGCCATTTTTTGCTATGATCAAAGTCTGAATGATACGAAGTAATACATGGTCTTCAAAGTGACTTGTTTCTGCACTGTCCACATGCTTCATAATCCTCAGTTACTTTAGAATCATAGAATGGTTGGAGTTGGAAGGACCTTAAAGATCATCTAGTTCCAACCCTCCCTGCCATGGGCAGGGACACCTCCCACCAGACCAGGCTGCTCAAAGCCCCATCCAGCCTGCCCTTGAACACTTCTAGGGATGGGGCAGCCACTACTTCTCTGGGCAACCTGTTCCAGTGCCTCACAACCCTCAGAGTAAATAATTTTTACTAATATCTAATCTAAATCTATTCTCTTTCAGTTTAAAACCATTACCCCTTGTCCTATCAGTATCATCCTATCACTAAAAGGCCAATGTTTTTATCAAAGTTAAGGATGTCACAGTATCTTTGCACAATTCAAAAATCAAAGGTCTCATCATAAAATAAGTCTAATTGAAGCAAAATTGATTTCCTGTAACATAATTTGCCTTTAGAGTTCAAGTCAGATACTTAAGTTGACATGGATCTAAATCAAATGTTCGTGAAAGTTACACACTGATGAAAAAAAAGTGTAATCTTTTTGAAAAAAGGCTTATTTGAAGATTAACAGAAGGCAATTGGCAGGCTGTCTTCTCTATGTCATTGCCGAATGGAATTCTTTGCTTTCAAGTCTACAGAAAGTCATGACATTACCTGCTCCTCCCCAAACCTTGCAGTAGCAGAACAACTGCAAGACTGAAGTTTCTCTTCTAGGAAACCTGTATTATCACCTAGAATAGCTCACTGACATGTGACAATTTGAGAATATTAATATCACATTTTATCCATCAACACCACTAACACCAATTACTTTAGCCATTACAGCTTGAAGCTGAGCAGATGCCTTTAAAGACTCTCCTACAGGTTACAGAGGCTTTAACAATTTACAGGAGATGCATTAAATTGTTCTATTGTGACATCCAAGTGGCAATACCTTGTGATACAGTACGCTGTAACAAATAAAGCTCAGTTTAGATGAGTTCATGCAAAGACTCTTGAGTCAATGAGCATGGGAGTGAGAAAAGAGCTTGGAAACTTACCGAGAGCAAAGTACTCAAGCCCTAAAGATAGGTGAAAATGAAGGGGCAAGGGGAAAGGAATAAGACATGGGAAAGAAATATTAATCTATTTTTTAAAGGAAATGAACCATTTAGCTTCCAAAGGTGAAAGTTGGATAAACTGAGGCAATTGGGTAAAACTTAAACTACCTAATATCAAAACCTAAACGCTGCTAGGATTCTGTCTCCCAACTAATTTGCTTTCAGCAGTCTGAACAAGTTTCCTAAATGTGCTGCTTTTACATAAGTAACAATTAGAGGAAATGTTTTCAAAGTAAGCAAGCCACCATGTGTTTGCAGCTAGGATTACATTTTATAGCCCAGAAAGAACAACATACATCCATGGTTTTCTGAACAAATACCAATAACATCACATGCTAACCCATGAAACTCAATACAGACACCTAAAGGAGTACTGTACAAATACACACAACTTTGCCTCAACGAAAAATTATATTCCGGACTCTGACAGAGCCTTGAAACACATGGTTTTAACCTACTTTATACACAGGTGTTTATAAAGCTAAGTACAAATATATTTCCTGTTTATCCCACAAACACTTAACTGGTAAGAAATATAGCTTGCTTCATTTAACTAACTTCTTTCAGCTTACTTGTTGATACACTATCAAGAAAATCAGCTTCAAGTGTAAGCAGCCAGTATACTACAAAATTCTACAGCTTAAATTAAGTAATCTTTAGAAAAAGAAATGGGAAGAGATGGTAGATAAACTCAACTTTTAGAAGAGCAACAGGACTGACAAATTCAAATTTTCCCAAAGCCAATCCATAGACATCATCTATGGCAACTATAGTTTGTAGCAACTAGTACTACTGTCCAAAGTTTAATTTTTAAGACTTCTGAAATGAATTAACATGGTGTAAGAATACTTTATGGCCATTTCTGCTTTCGTCACAACTCTAACATCTACCATCAAGCACAGGGGAAAAAAGCATCACTTGTGTTGGCATTTCAAGCTTCATCTGCTTACCACAGTGACTAAGTGCTTGCCAGTGCTATTCACTTCTGTATGATAGAGATAAGTGTGAGAGGAATTAGTTGCTTCAACCTTAATTAGAAGGTTAGTTGTGTATACTAAGTTTTGAACAGAAATTTTCTCTTACAGAAAAAGATCAGCTTGGCCTTCATCACACAGCTAAATTTGACTTAGCACCACATCTCTTTAAAGCGCAGCTAATTTGGACAGTTAACAAATAACAGTTAAATTGTCTCGATAAGCATTTCAGTCTGCTCACTGTATTTCCATCATAGATAAGACTTAGATTCTAACAGCCCTGTCCAACAGTAGAATGTCCTCCATTTCAGATGCAATAAACTATTCAGTGCTGCTCTTCCATTCTTCTGAAGGCAAATAGAACTTGCTTATTGACTACAGTCATTTAACTAGATAGGTAAAAAACCTGAACTAAGAAGATGGGAAGAAGGTAAACATATTCCTGTGGAGCATACTGATGTCATACCAGTCTCAAAAAGAGAGAAAACCCTGTACAGTATTGCAAAGAAAGTGTACCAACGGTTTCCCTAGAAGATACAATCAATTCAGGTGGGCAGGGAAGGCCAGTAGTTTGCATGCTACTTTTTGAAGGAGTTTACAGAATCCAGGAGGAGCATCTAGTTGAGTATATAGAAAACATTCTGACAATACTCCATGTCTTCCGAGATGCACTATTGGTTCGTTCTATAATTTGAAATTACTTTTATTAAGCCATAAAACTGAACGTATGAAACCGCAGAAGTATTCTGAAGTCAAGTCACTTTCAGAGTCCAAACCTAACCATCCATCTAACTATTATGAGTGGGTCATTGATTAGTGAATAGGCAAAAGTCTTAAAACTCAGTGCTTTGAGAGATTTTGATGGTGCCCACAGAAATTCTAGAACACCAAATATATAGCACAGTAACATTAACAAAAAAATTCAAAAAATCTAAAAAAAAATCTAAATGCATCAAAGGTGGCTTGTAATAAGTTTGGCATTTATAATGTCAAGGGAACACATTTAAGCCTTCCCAGAACAAAAGAAAAGTTCAAATCAAGGGGCAGGACTTTAAAAATACAAGTCATACAATGAGGAAGAATTTTAATACAGAAAATTATCATAGCATTAATCAAAAGAAACATCCTGGATCTTTGCTGAAGGTCAATGCTCCAACACACAGACCAATAAAATTGTTACACAAAGGCAAATTCTTATATGCTAAAATGTCAGGCATTACTATCACTTACTAAGTATTAGTTATTAAATCTACTTGGACAAGTGAAGAAATAAGTATTACTGAAAATATTCTCAAGATACAGATTTTACTGAACATCAAGATACATCGCTGTACTTGTTTTTCAACTTTGAAGGTCTAGTATCAGTTTTATCTGTTCAGTTCTATGTCTAGTTTCAACTACACCAGAAACTAATCTCTACTTCACTTCTACTGTTCGTACTCTGACTGGCATAGTAATTTTGCAATATGAATATTCTCATTTTGATCTGTTCAAGAAATTCTATAGCACCTTCTAATACATTGCTATATGTACCACCCCAGCTATTGTTTGTCTTTTAACTACACACAAGATAACTATGTTTGAAGTTCACTAACTGCTTTAGTATACAGGGATGCAATGAATCTACAAGTAAAAATAGATATGGCATCTAATTCAAACACAGAAAAGCTACACAGAATTCTGGCTGACACAATGGAATTACTCTTCAGGATGCACTCAAAAGTTGAAATTAGTTCAATGGCAAAGCAAGGAAGACTTAAATCCTGAGAATTAAGCTACAGAGATAAAAGCACTTTAGAAGAAGCAAACTGCATATTCTCAGAGAATAGAAGTATGTAACCAAACTCTTCCATGTTTTGCTCTAACTTAATTCTATAAAAATGAAACAAGAGGTATGATTTATTAAGTTATACATCCAGTCTTCTGTTGAGGAGTTTTGTTTTTACGGAGAGTGAAATTTTAAATTCAATTATGAATGAGACTTTAAAAAAAAAAAAACCTGTTGTGTCAGCCCTTAGCACTGCAATTACGTCCCACATGCTCTATCACTCATTCGTACAACTGTACGCAAAGAAATTCAAAATATGTAAATTTATATCCTATTTTCCCTAAAAACGTACACACATTACTGAGTAAGTGTCCATACAACAAACTGGAGCTTTTAAGAGCTTGAAGTGAAACACACAAAAAAATCCACAATTTTATTTATCAGTTATCTAAGATGGACAAATTCAAGCTTATTTACATACTTCAGGCTTTTTACCTTCGATAGAAAAATTACAAAGCCTAAGTTAACACATCTTTCTACAGAAGTCCAAAACTTACTTTGCACCGACTAAGAGAACTAACAATACCTGCTTTAGCTCTTCTTGATGTATTTATGTAACTATCTCAGAGCTCCCTAACATTTTTCATTCACTTTGCTACACACTTCTCGTGCTGTGTAGCAAGTTTCCAACAAAGCATCTTCAAAGACCACAGAAGAGTCAATCCCTTTACAGGCTATTTAAGCTGCAGTTTGGACAGCACAAGTTATTCGGTGCACTTTCTGAAGTCTGAACAGTTTCATACGTGGATTGCCACCATTTAAATAAGCACACATTATATTAGAGTGCAGTCTGCTAGATATTTAGTTATTCAGTGACCTGACATTAAGTCTAAAATAAATACTCAAAAAGAGAAGCCTTCAAGCTACTTGTTCCAACTTCATAATAATTTTAATCCATTTAATCAAATTTGCGCATTTTCCTTAAACAGGGTACAAGACTGAAAGCAGACCTATACTTAATTTGCTCACTCTTCTCCTCCCAAAAATGTTATCATGGGAAAAGTGTCACAGACAATAATTTATACCTTCCTTTACATTCAAAAACCAGGAAAAATCTGGTAGTTATTTCTGCAAAACCCTTCATCTGGAAGTTTTAATAGTCTTCAAGGAGAGAAAACATACCTGCTATAGGCACATATCCAACTCCTTGCTGATATACAGTGGGCATCAGGACCACTGGCTGGGGCTGCATCATCATGGCAGCTGGCAAAGACTTGAAACAAAGAGCACAGATTAGAACTACTCAAGAAATAGAAAAAACCTAAACCAGCAATTAAAACAGTATTTGCAAAAAAATCATTGTGTTGTACATCCACCTTCTATGTTCAGCATTACAATATGACTATGCTAAGTGTCAATCTATATTAAGCAAGATGTCAGGCAAATTAAATGAACTACCATCCTTTTAAACAACAATTTATTTGCCTGTAAATCAATATAAACACATGATGTCGAACCAGCCTTTTGCAACAGTTTGATAAAATTTGAGATTGAAATTTTGTTACTGAAGCAGACTATTTCAAAATATAGGTTTAATCAGCTTTCATGCCTTATTCTTGTGAAATGAATATGCAACATACTCATTGTAAATGAAAACTTAGAGCAAACCTGCATTTTATTAAAAGTAGTATAGTGCTCCTAAAAGCAAATTTTAGTTCAATTATTTTTGAGGTAAACCAGTACTTTAAACACAGTATCAATTTAACACTTTTACTACCACAATTCCTGTTCCTTTTGATCCTGGAAAATATTAAAAGGGCAGATGCTATGTACAGTACATAGCAGACAGTTTTAAGAATTAGTCAAAAACTCATTTCTCCTAGAGCTAATGGAACAACTGTTCACACGTGGGGCAGAATGTGAATTTCAGAACAGCAGTGAACATCTCTTCCCAGCTGTGCACTCAAAAGCAACTTGGAACTTTTGATCACGTTCAAGGGTAGCAGGAAGCATTCAGCATAGCACATGCTACACATGCTATCCAACAGCTACTTATGACAAAGGCGACAGATGAGAGAACAGTCCATGAGCTGCTAAATGGACCACTGTAAGTCAGCAGTTCATGACCAGGAGCACCACATGAACAAGAATGGAAATAAAAAACAAAGTCATCAGAAAGAGCATTCAAACTATCCAAGAAAGACCTGAGACAGAACAGAGTTTCCATTATTTTTGCTTTTAAATTTACAAGACTTTCTAAAGGTTTAGGGGGAAAAAAGTTATTGTTAGATTCTATGAAGCTTTTTTAAATAATTATTTTTATTATTAAGTTAGAAATAAGAATGGACCATTTGATTGAGGATTTCTTTTTTATGCTTCTATTAGCACAGGAATAAGCTGAATTTTTGTAATTGCAAAACCAGATAAATAAATAAATACATACCATTTACCACCTCACCAAGAAGTATTTTCTGCCTTTACTAATATTTTTGACTGCTAATCCCTAAATTAAGTATAATTATTTTAAATACTAACACACACAGTCACAGGTGTGGTACAATGGAACTATTTCTACTTCAACATAAAATATCTCTCCTCCCACTACCCAGGATGCTTCTGTCCCTTCCTCCTCCCAACCCAAACTTGGCTTACCGTGTACGACATAACCAGATTAATCATTCCTTCCTTGTCATCACCCTGCCTTCCACTCAGGCTGTACCATTCATCCTCCACATTTCCTTGTTTCAGAGACTCAGGAATTGTAATGTGTGTCCAAGCAATACGGTCATCCATTGAAAAGGCCCGCTGGAATATAATTAAAAAAAATATCATCAAGTTAATTGTCCTGAAAAAAAATAAAACTTAAAATTATTTTTGACTAACACTTCCTTCAGTTTTTTGCTATTTAATTTTGCCAATTTTATTTTTAAAGTTATTCCTTTTGAAATTACTGAAGTGTCAATAAATATTTTGGCCATCTCCTTTCCAACAAGGATGAATGATGCTTTAAGTGGGATTATAGATTGATGGCATATATTTAATAATAAGAAATTGAAAATCTGAAGCAGAACAGATCTATCTAGAAATACAACACACTAATATCAGCATAGACTGTGAATCTAGCGACATCATATCAGAAGCCATAAAATGGCTGTAAACAGCTTCTGTTTACACTACTACAGCAGGCTGTGAAGTCCAGTAATTCAAGAACAGATACAAGTACTGATCTGCCATCCATGCTGCATCAACAGAATAGACAGTTTAACCAATCAACCAAGCCCACAAAACGGCATCCAAAAGCCTCACTTGTGTAATGACCACACAGCTGGTGCAGTGACGAGTTTTACTGCACATAGGAAGAGAGGCAACAAAAAAAGGCAAACCACAGACTTTAGCTTCAGTTGTAGCCTCCTAGTTTAAAGGCCAGGCTGGATGGGGCTTTGAGTAACCTGGTCTAGTGGAAGGTGTCCCTGCCCAGGGCAGGAGGGATGGAAGTAGATGATTCTCAAGGTCCCTTCCAACTCTAACCATTCTATGGTTCTAAATTGTTCAAGAAGGAACGTTTGTGCTAAGTCAAAGTCAATATTCTGAACTGGAACAGCTGAGATGCAGACACGTATTCCCTGTCGTCAACATAGCATCTAGAACAACATTCTAAAATTTAAGATAGCACTCATCTAGAAAAGCTTTGTGGAGCAGATTACCTACCAGAGCTGTTAATTAGACCAATTCAATTTCTAAGAAAATTAAATTATTCAGAGGTTAGGTATTTATTACCACTGTGTCTAAGCGAAGCATAGACAAGTGCCTACATGCCCACTTGGAATGAAATTCAGGTAAGGATAGATTAAGTTATGTTTCTGCTAATAAAACCTAGTGACTACACAGTCTTTGTTTGACAGTTTTATTCTTAGCATTTCCGAGCTTAGGAAAGCTTCCAAGCTCCCCCTGGGTTAGAATAATACTGAAGAATTTCTGAGTAAAACAGCATTGTATAAACAATCTCTTTTTAATAGTACAGAATATAAGGCTGCAGGGTATTTTGACAGCGAAGAGAAGCTTAAACACCACTCAGATATATTTGCTTCTCCTCCTTTGCAGGGAACCCTACTAATGCCCCTTATCAGCTACCAAAGGAAAAGTAACAGCTCTGACATTTTTGGGGAAGAGTGAAGCCTTATGCATTGCTGCTCTTGGGATTCTGAAAAGTTTCCATTATCTCCCAGAGAGCACAGCTAAGAAACAGCCACTGGTAACTCAATCCTTTTTTGCAAAATTCCACCCAAACCTCAGTCCAATCAGGAGATGGGGAGGGGTTGAAAAAAACAGTAGTTCTGACCTCATCAAATATCTCTAGATAAAAGGAGTCCACACCCGGGGGAACAGTGCACTGAATAACTTTGTTCCAGCGGGGGTTCTTAGCTCCATTATGTGCTGTTGGAGTTTCATACACGGCATAACCCAGCCGTATTCGACAATATGGATCCATGCGGGTCATTCCGTAGTTCTTTGCCAGTTTTGCCTGGAAAGAAAAGAAAGCCTGTAAGTGTATAATATTTACATTAACTTGAGAAGTTAATTATTATTCACAAAGAGAATCAGATATTGAACAATGGACTAGATTCAATTATGAGGTAGACAAATAGAAAAAAAAAAAGACAGCATTAAAACACAGAACAGCCAATGACACCATTAAATGTCTGGGAGACCTTGAAAAGAGGACCTCTTTTTAACCTGTCTGTTGTAGAAAATATACATCTTCTCCATAGCTAAAATAAGTCACTCCATACCAAACCAGAAGATACATCATTACAAGGAAATAGTAGTAAGTTCAATTTTTGCCTAGGTATCTCCTCTCCAATATACAAGCATAAAATTAATGTGACAGACAGCCTGTCCTCTTCCACTGAAGTACTTTTAAATTATGAAATACAGAAACCCAGTAGCTTCAAGAATATCACACAACACAAAAGCATAAACTGCAAAAGCAGTTCAACTGAGGCAAAAATCTAGTAGATCATACTTTTCAAAGTGATTAAAAAACTTCAGACTGCATTTGATATTACTTAATTCGGTGGGCATCTTAAGATCTACATTACTATAAAAACAGATGCTGTATAGAATCAGAAGATATCCAACATACTTGTTCTGTAACATCAGAGGAATAGAACAAACGAAGTTGTTGACGACAACACTGGGTACTGTTGCATAGCTATGCCAAAGCAGAAATCAGACTTTTTGGAAGAGCTGTTTCTCTGACCTGTACTAAGCAGCCCATAGTTCTTTTTATAGTAAGACAAGTCACAAAATATGGTGCCTAGGATGCCTCCCACCTACTAGAATAGTTGAGACTTGCATAAGATTTACTCACAATGGCTGCAGCTCTGGCCTGGAAAGCCCATTTCTCCTTCAGGGCACATGCTGGTTCAGTAATTCATACAATACAGCTGGAGAGAAATGTCTCAAACTGTTCCTTGTAAAAGTGGACTTAACAACTAAAGTAGCAAAGTTGGCACCTAAATTATGCCCTCTCCAGACTCTGAAGTCCTCATACTAAGCAGCTTACCATACAACATCACCAAAAGGAAAAAGTGCATATAAATTGCCCCTCTAGTAATTTAATAGGACAATCAACTGTGCTTAGACAAACTCACCACCATTCCTATATATCTGCAAGGGAAAAAAAGCAGTAAATTACCTTCCCAAAAACATTTTCTGATTTTCCACCAGTATATTAGTAACAGAATTAAGGCATGCTGCTCTGTATACTTTACCAACACTTATTTAAATACAAAATACTTCAACTGGTGTTTCACGTTCCCCAGGTTAATTATGCCAAGTCTCCTATCCAGAATGCCACATGCCTCAATATGCATCTGAGATTCCCACAGCACTCTAGCATAAACTCTCAGACAGGCACAGAAGACTATCTCTTGAGTCACCGCAGGGTTGTACTGCCATTTGGAAGGACCTTGACAGGAATCTCAGAGTTCAACAAATGAAACTGTTCTGCCCCTGAGAAGGAACAACCACAGGCACCACTACAGCCTGTGGGCCAACTGGTTGGAGAGCAGTTTTGCAGAGAAGGACCTGGGGGTCTTCATGGACACCAAGTTGAAAATAAGCCAGCAATGCACTCTTGCAGCAAACGCACTGCATTAGGAAAACCATCACACCTATTACATAAAATTATGTGGTAGAAAGACCTAAAATGGGTTCCACTCAAAATTTTAAAAGCTCTTACTGCCTCTGCATACACTATATAGCCTTGAGGGGAAAAAAAAATAAAAATAAATGTATCAGTATAAAAGTACCATGAAAGGCACAAAACATTTCATCTTCCTTTGGCTTGAACCACTGAGTTTCCAGACCAAATTCTTTCTGCTTTTCCACTGTGATAAAATTAGAGTAACTTCACTTGAAATATTGGGATTATTCTGGTGTAAAACCTGAGTCCGTGAAAGAGGAATCACAGTTCCTAACATCTTATGATAGAGTGAATTTGAAACATGAATCTATTGGGTTAAACAGTGCCAGGTCCTTATATTTTTTTGTTTTAGTATTCCATATAGCAAAATAAAAAAATCAAAAGCTTGCATAGTTTCTACTTCAACTGAAACATTATCTTTTGTCCTTAAGAGAAGTTCTTCTGTCATTTGGTGTAAGTCTAGAGCACAGTAAATAACAACATTGAAACCTCTGTCATGAAATCAACAGAATCACTCAGGATTTACGTATGCCTAACTGGACTCACCATGTGATATAGCCATACGTCTTTATACACAGAGCAGCTAGAACAGCAAAGCATCAGCATAGCATTACAACCAGACTCCCAAAGTTGCCTCATTAAAGAACATGAGCTCTATCCTTAGGCAAGAGTTAACACAGAACGTTTTTCCAGTTGCCATGCCTTATTCTACAGAATTGTATTAATTATATCACGCATGGAAGTGGAAGTTATTAATTACCAGTAATCATGTTGTTCTTGTTCTACGCCACCTCCCAAGATCATTAGCCATAAAGAAACTTCTGAAAGGTACACAACCCATCTTCAGGTCTTTCTGCGAGTTGGGGATTTTTAAGTAGTCCCCACTGTTTGGGGAGAGACTGATGTTTTTAGCACAATTCTCCTCTCAGCTCAACTGCTTAGCACTACTACTCTTCCATCAAAATAATAGCATAATATTAATCCTTGAACCCTTGTAATATAAACATGGAAAACATGAGGCCCGATATGCTTTGGAAGTAGAGCATCCTATTTTTTTTTATTGGCCCAAACCAAAATCCACAGATATCCACTGAAGTGTCCAAAGGTAACAGGGAGATCTCAGTAACTCTGCAGACAGACAGCTGAATAGATACGATACTGGACAAGCACCATTTACCTGTCACTAGTCAAGGACACAAAGGTAACACAGTAGTTTTACTGGTAGTTTGGTTCTGTCACAGGGGAGAATCTTCTAACATTGGTACAAAACACAGTTTACACAGTATGCCTGCAGCTGGACAATTTGCCCTTCTGGTTCAGAGCTATTTGTACATCCTGAAGTGTTGTGCTGGTTTTGGCTGGGATAGAGTTAATTTTCTTCATAGTAGCTGGTATGAGCCTATGTTTTGGATTTGTGCTGGAAACAGCTTTGATAATACAGGGATGTTTTAGTTACTGCTGAGAGGTGCTTACACAGTGTCAGGGCCTTTCCCGCTTTTCACACCTCCCCACCAATGAGTAGGCTCGGAGTGCACAAAAAGTTGGGAGGGGACACAGCTGGGACAGCTGACCCCAGCTGACCACAGGAACATCCCATACCATATGACGTCATGCTCAGCAATAAAAGCTAGGGGAAGAAGGAGGAAAAGCGAGGACATTCACAGTGACAGTACCTGTCTCCCCAAGTAACCATTAGGTGTGATGGAGCCTTGCTTTCCTGGAGATGGCTGAACACGTGCCTGCCAATGGGAAGGAGGGAACGAATTCCCTATTTTGCTTTGCTTCTGTGCACAGCTTTTGCTTTACCTATTAAGCTGCTTTTATCTCAACCCACGAGTTTTCTCACTTTTACCCTTCCAATTCTCTCCCCCATCCCTTTGCAGGGAGGGAGGGAAAGAGAGGGGAAAGTGAGCGAGTGGCTGTTTGGTGCTTAGTTGCCAGCTGGGGTTAAACCATGACAAGTGTGTTTAGAACTGGCAGTCTACATAAATAGTACTCAGCACAGATGAAGTTAATGGGCAAGCCTTTGGTTATCGTAAAGCTTTTTTCATACATAATACCCTAATGTTATTAAAAATAATAAAAAGGATATCTTAAAATTATATTTTCCATACCATTTTACAGGCCTTCAGAAGAACAAAGTTTTCCCAAGCATAGTCTGTCTGCAGAATGAATCTTCTTGTCCCTCCTCACACTGGACATTCACCATTATAGTATCTGGGGTTTGCCTGACCTCCCTAGCTCTTTCCCAGTATGCTTTCTTTGCCAAGGGTCTTGGCCACTTGGGCTGCATTAGGAAAAGTACAGCTAGCAGGTCAATGAAGATGATCCCTTCTACTCAGCACTGGTGAGATCATATCAGGAGTACTGTTCTCTTTAGTAGAAGACACAGTCATACATAAACGAGTCCACTACGACAATTAATCACAGAATGGCTGAGGTTGGATGGGACCTCTAGAGACTATCTAGTCCAAGTTCCCTGCTCAAAGCAGGATCAAATGCTCAGGCAAGTTCTGAGCGTCTCCATGGATGGAAGCTCCACAACCGCTTTGGGAAATCTGTTCTGATGTTTGACAACAACACTCACAGTAAAAAGTTTTTAAACTCTTTAAATAGAGTTTGCTGTATTTCAATTTGTGCTCACTGTGCCTCTTGGCTTTCCTCTAGAGAGCACTGAAAAGAGCCTAGCTGTCTTCTTCATAAACACCTGATAGAAGGGACTACTTGTTGATAAGATTCCCCCTTAAGACTCTTCCCTTGTATATAACATCCTCCTTAATCCTTGATTAAGGGACTGGCCAGGGAGGCGGGGGGGAGGAGTGGGACGACATTTAGAGAAAATAAATTCCAGAGGTCCCCTCTAACCTGATTCTGTAACAAGTGGTTACTTCCAGCCATGGCATCAAGAACAGCCATTAGGCTTTATTCTTCAAGCAAGATAGGTATTTTTTTCTTGTCTGTACAAGCACCTAAAAATAAACAAGAATTGAAACTGATAAAGACCAGTATCAACTCCATCAGTTCAGCCATCCAAACAGGAATCTGGACGTTTCTGTACATAGGCGTTCAAAGTGAGATGCAAAACTCCTTCTTGAACACTGTACTGCCTGCTCCCCTTATCTGCTCCAGGAACTTCTACCATCTCTACTGATTGGATCAGCTTCCCATGAAAAAAGCACTTTCAGCTGTTCAAGAAAATAGCCAAAGATGAGCAACCTATGGAATAGCATACAAGTTGGTAGAAACTGCTAGCGAGTTGAGAGAGACATGGAATGTTGTTTCATAAATGTTTTGTTTCCTCATAGGCCTGAGGTTTAACCTGAATCACCTACTCCTAGCTCCGGAAAAAATTACACTAAAGCTTCTAATACTATGCTCTAAATGTGGTAACGATTTTCTGCTGTTCAAAATTGCAGAAGGCGCTTCCAATCTTATACTTTCTGAACACAGATTAGGAAACTCCTCACAACTAGAAAGAAGGCTGCAAGTGAATACAATGACTGAGTTCAAGTGTTTAGACCTTAGAAGTAATAAACTTTGAAACAGCATTATCCCCAGTTTTCAAAGGAAGGATACTGGCTGTGAAGGAGCAAGCTAACCAATGAAAGACACAGAAAGGATCACTGCCTCTTTTCCTGAGAGACCCTATATAGGTTTACTCCCCAATAAGGACCTCATCATGGAAGCCGTAACCATACGTGTACTGCTCCAGGCCTGGTGCTAAATATCTCTTTCTATGTTTTTAGAGAATGACTTGAAAACAGCACTTGTAAAAGATGGGGTGTGTTAAGTTAATATGAAGGACACCTGGTATGCCAATGTAGATAAACAGAATTGTGTTAAGACAGACAAGTTTTAAAACCTGAAATCTTATGCATAATGAATGCAGTAATATAGAACTGCCAAGATATAAAAGGAAGGATAATAAGGAAAAAGAGAAGCAGAAAATAAAGTGCTAGGACTATGCACTTATGATTAATAAGAAAACCCTCAGAAAGCACCAGGAAAAACAGCAAATGCATTAGAGGAAATGGGGATGGAACAGAGCAGTCACTTAAGGGAAAAACACATACGGCAACTGCAGTTCCCTACAATATTCTCAAAATTGCTAATGTCTTCCGATATTAAGTGCTTCTACAGGAAGCCTTCTTAACAAAAGTTTTCAGAGAAAACTGTTCACTGTAAAAAAACCCATGAGTTTATTTGATTATGTGCTATAATAGCATGGTTTACAGGAAATTGCTGCAGCATGCACCATGGAGCTATGAAGCATGAAAGTGGAAAAAATGCTGATGTACAGAAATGAAGCTACAAAAACTTTAAAGATTCCTCATTCCATCCATACAAGTAATTTAATAACTCAAATTCCAACACAAAATCTTTTTGTGGCCACCAATCAAAAAAATATTCATTGTATTAATAATTAGTTACTTAATTGTACAAAGATGGTATTATTTATACCTGTACTACTGTAATGCTGAGTCTGCCGACTGTACCCATTGGACCTCCATACTGCAGCTGCTGAGCTGCCTGAGCATCCAGCTGGATTTGCTGTTGCTGCTGTGTTGGGGTAATGCGAAGAAAATCTTGAGGAAGCTCGCCAACGTATACCTTAAAAACAAAATGAAAAAGAAAAAAAACATTCAAAATTAAGTCTCCCGCTTCCATAATGAAAAAGACAGAAGAATATAAATCAAAGAAAAGCTTAGCAGAAACATTCAGCAGAATTTAGTCTAGTTTTGACTACATGAACAAAGAGCTAAGTCAATGACAAAACTACCAACTCATGTAGACTCACTTTCAAAAACACTGATTTCCAACAAAAGCCTCTGGAAGATTGTAGAGCACACAGAGCCAAGGCTGCTCTGCAAGTAAACATTTAAGTAGTTCATACAAAAGTCAGACCTACAAGTTTTACATTCCATTCACATATGACATCTGATGGCACCCAGTTCCTCCACTTATTCATCGTTCATGTTGCATCTAATCATTCCCATGACAAGACACGGCACCCTGCTCTCATTTGAAAGAGTCACTTTCACAGTCACCTTCAAGATGGATCATAAAGACAATGCCTCCTATGAACCAAATCCTTCAACGTAACTAAGAATCCTTCAACATCACAAAGATCATAGAATGGTTAGAGTTGGAAGGGACCTTAAAGATCATCTAGTTCCAACCCCCCTGCCATGGGGAGGGACACCTCCCTCTAGACAAGGTTGCTCAAAGCTCCATCCAGCCTGGCCTTGAACACTTCTAGGGATAGGACATCCACTACTTCTTTGGGCAACCTGTTCCAGAGTCTCACCATGCTCACAGTAAAGAATTTCTTCCTATCATCTAATCTAAATCTACCCTCTTTTCAGTTTAAAACCATTACCCCTCGTCCTATCCCTACACTCCCTGATAAAAAGTCCCTCTCCACCTTTCTTGTAGGCCCCCTGTAAGTACTGGAAGGCTGCTAGAAGGTCTCCCTGGAGCCTTCTCTTTTGCAGGCTGAACAACCCCCAACTCTCTCAGCCTGTCCTCACAGGAGAGGTGCTCCAGCCCTATGATTATCTTCATGGCTCTCCTCTGGACTCGCTCCAACACGTCCATGTCCTTCTTATGTTGGGGGCCCCAGATCTGGACGCAGTACTCCAGGTGGGGTCTCCCCAGAGCAGAGTAGAGGGGCAGGATCACCTCCCTCGACCTGCTGGCCACGCTTCTTTTGATGCGGCCCAATACGTGGTTTTATTTCTGGGCTGCAAGCGCACATTGCCAGGTCACGTTGAGCTTTTCATCCACCAGTATCCCCAAGTCCTCCTCCTCAGAGCTGCTCCCAATTCATTCTCCACCCAGACTCTATTTATGCTTGGGATTGCCCTGACCCAGGTGCAGGACCTTGCACTTGACCTTGTTGAACTTCATGAGGTTCACACAGGCCCACTTCTTGAGCTTTTGCAGGTCCCTCTGGATGGCACCCCTTTCTTCCAAAATGTTGCCTGCACCACACAGCTTGGTGTCATCCACAAACTTGCTGAAAGTGCACTAAATCCCACTGTCCATATTGCCAACAAAGGTTGGCAAACAGCACCAGTCCCAGTACCAACCCCTGAGGAACACCACTCATCACTGCTTATCACTTGGATATCCAGCCGTTTATCGCAACTCTTTGAGTGCGACAATCCAAAGATGCCCTAATGCTTTTCCAGTGTTAAGCATGGCTGGCCTGCAACTAACCATGGGGACAATCTGGGGACAAAATCCCACCATACTCAAAACAACGGAGGAATTCAAAATCTGACCTATCACAAGAAAGAACCATGACAAAAAAAATTCAAAGAAAAAATCTTAGAGGAACTCAGCCACATGTGCCAATATGAATCAGCAGTCACCATATATTTTCTGTTAGCTTTATGGCAAAAGAAAAGAAGTTTTACCTATTACTTGTCAATCCTATTATTGTCAATTCAACAACTCAGGTTGTTTCTAGGTTTTAAACGCTAAGCAAACATTATCAATAACACATTTAGAGAGATCGTCACATTAAAATAACAAGCATGCTATAATAATACATTTTAAAAGGCAAATAAAGTTGCATAGAAAATTTATAATTAAGTTGTACTCATTTCTGTTGTCTATAGAGTTGCTTACATATTTAATACAGAACCATCCACTGCATCAAGACAAAAGACAGTGCAGTTTCTTATGTTGCTATCCCAGGCAAGATTATTCAATTGTATATCCGGCAGATGCATGCCTACAGAACATACTTTAAGATGTTAACAGGCCTCTAGGACATAGCTTTTGAAGATTAGACAGCACTTACATCCCAAGATTGCATCTTGGAGATAGCAATAGTCATACAAAGTGTGATTTGGCAAGAGCTGCAATTTCTGTCTGAGAGCCTCAGGATCCTGGCAACAGCAGGTGCTACATGCCAGAAAGAAAGTTTATCAAAAAAGCTAAGGAGGAAGTACTGAATGCCTGCTGCTAGGCTACTGGGAGGGAGAGGGGGGAAAAAAAAAAAAAAAGAAAAGGGCAATCAGTTTTGCTTACAAGCATCTTAAAATTTTATGATGAAGATCTCAAGCTACTTAAGTTTTAAAAAGGGGTGGTGGGGTGGAAATAGTGGCAGTGATGGAGAAGATTAACCTAAAAAGATAGTGCTAATATTAAAAGAAAGCTTTTTTAAGTTAGGCTGCAAATTAGACAGGGTCTTGTAACAGCCTTCTCATTAGAATACATGTTATGAAAAAGGAGCTAGTTTTAAAATAAAACATGATCCATTTAGGCAAGATTTGAAATGGCACAAGAATTAGGAAGGCATTTACAACATAGCAGGTCCCCTCCAACCCTTGACCACCAGGAAGCTTCAAATCTGGTATTATTAGCATCTCTATGAACAGACATCATAAAAATTTACCATAGTCAGAAGTGGTGGCTGCAGCCCTGAAATTACATGGACACTGGAAAGCTTAATTCATTTACAAGTGAGAAGTCTAATAGTATCTTTCACTTTTATTTTATTTAAATCACACAAATACTGCTCCAAAATAAAATATATAAACTAGTCTCTGGACTGAGGTCCAAAACAGACAGACAAAATCTGTAAGGGAGACCAAAGTTTTCTTACAGCATCTAAGCAGATTTTTAGGTCATTCCATTATCTCACACAAAGCTACAGTCTTACCCTGGAACTGCAAAGCAGACATACACAGAAACCGAAAACCGCTCGTGTAATTAAATTCTCAAAAGATCAGAGTGGTAAACCCCTCCCTGATAGGAAGGGTAAGGAACTGGAGATGCACATGCTCCCATCTTAAATGCTCAGTTATGACTGAGATGTGGTACACAAGTCCCAGTGATACACTCAGTAAAATATCTAGGAGAGATGCTTATTGAGGAAAATAACTACTCATTAAGTTCTATGCTAAATATCAGTTGATTCCATATCAATGGAGACAAATCAGTACTGTGCAATCTTTTTGTCTGTAAGAAAACAGGCTAATTTATGTCTTCCTCAAAGCATTTTAAAGCAGGCCATCTCCAAGCCTGAATCAAAAATACAGAGTTGCATAACCAAAGTTCAACCACAGTTTTTGTTTTTTAAGCAAGGAGAACATAAGTGACAAGCTTGTATCACTGATCTAACTCAACACCCACTTCACAACAAAAGCACTTCCCGCTACTATAACAACATTTAAGGAAGAGTGTAAAAGACCCCACTTGGCCATTACATGTAGAACAAAAAATTAATTCCATTTAATATTTGAGTTTTACTAGAACTCACTTCTCAAGCAAGACAGGAATGACAGTGCTATGATAGAACTACGCTTTGGAAGACAAACGTCCAGCAGGATTCATAAAAATAAGCCTGCCTTGTAATTACTTCCTAATAAACTTTGATAGCATTGCACATCAAAAATATGAATTAACTAGAAAAGGAGTAATATTGTCCTTCATATCTCCTAAAACCACCTAAGAGCTAGTTTCGAGGATCTTCAAAGTGAAATGCTGCACGTACAAAAACTGCACCTCAACTTCTTCAAATTGAAGGTAGTGTGATCATCATCTATCAGCAGCCCTGGCTAACCAGGGACGTCGGCAAATGTGATGCCCATCTACAAGAAGGGCCAGAAGGAGGATCCAGGGAACTACAAGCCTGTCAATACGACCTCAGTGCCAGGGAAGGTTATGGAGCAGATCATCTTGAGCGCTATCACACAGCACGTACAGGACAACCAGGTGATCAGGCCCAGTCAGCATGGGTTTTGGAAAGGCAGTCCTGCTTCACTAACCTGATAGGGAAAGGCTATGGATGTTGTTTACTTGGACTAAAAAAAAAAGCCTTTGACACCATTTCCCACAGCATTCTCCCAGAGAAACTGGCTGCTCATGGCTTGGGCAGGCGTACTCTTCACTGGGTGAAAAACTGACTCAATGCCTGGACCCAAAGAGTTCACAAGTGGTGTTCCCCAGGGCTCAGTATTGGGGCCAGTTCTGTTTGATATCTTTACCAACAACCCGGAGAAGGGGATCAAGTGCACCCTCAGTAAGTTTGCAGACGACACCAAGTTGGGCAGGAGTGTTGATCTGCTTGAGGGCAGGAAGGGTCTGCAGAGGGATCTGGACAGGCTGCATTAATGAGCCAAGGCCAATGGTAAGAGGTTCAACAAGGCCACGTGCCGGGTCCTGCACTTGGGTCACAACAACCCCATGCAACACTTCAGGTTTGTGGAAGAGTGCCTGGAAAGCTGCCCAGCAGAAAAGGACTCAGGGGTGTTGCTTGACAGCCACCTGAATATGAGCCAGAAGTATGTCAAGGTGGCCAAGGCAGCCAACACCATCCTGGCTTGTATCAGAAAAAGTGTGGCCAGCAGGACTAGGGAAGTGATTATCTCCCTGTACTCAGCACTGGTGAGGCTGCTCTTCAAGTACCGTGTTCAGTTTTGGGCCCCTCACTACAAGAAAGACACTGAGGTGCTGGAGCGTGTCCAGAGAAGGGCAACAAAGCTGGTGGTGGGTCTTGAGCACAAGTCTTATGAGGAGCGGCTTGAGGGAACTGTGGTTGTTTAGCCTGGACAAAAGGAGGTTCAAGGGAGACCTTATCACTCTCTGTGCCTACCTGAAAGGAGGCTGTAGCGAGGTGAGTATCAGTGTCTTTTCCCAAGTAAAAAGTGATAGGACAGGAAGAAATGGCATCAAATTGCACCAGGAGAGGTTTCAATTGGATATTAGGAAAAATTTCTTCACTGAAAGCATTATCAAGCATTAGAACAGGCTGCCTGGGGAAGTGGCTGAGTCACCATCCCTGGAGGTATTTAAGGGACAGGTACATGTATCGCTGAGGGACATGATTTAGTGATAACTTGGCAATGCTAAGTTAACAGTTGGACTTGATGATCTTAAAAGTCTCTTCCAACCAAAATGATTCTCTGATTCTACATGATGTTCTACAGGTATTTGAGCTAATTTAGGACTAGGCTGTCTCAGTCTCATCCTCCTGTTTCTTCTCCCCCATTTCTTGTGCAACATTAAATGGTGCCAAGGCATTTGTAAAGTACACTAGTGCAGAGGGCCGATCAGAAGAAAATTAAACAGGGTTGGTGGTAAAGGGAAGAGGAGGGGAAGCCACCAGGACCCCTTACCTCACTAACTGATCATGCGAGTACTGGTACCTAGATAAGGGAGGGAAAGGGACTGCAGAGCCAAAGACAACCACAATTGCCCTGACTTATCATACACTGAGACATGATACATTCACAGAATCATTACTCAGGTTTTCACAGTATCAATTACCAAGAAAATCTGATACTAGGTTTCAGAGAAGTTTCATGTTAAAGATCTTTAAACACCTAGCTACTCAAAAGAGTTCTAACTGTTTTCCTTTAAAGAAATTCATAGAGTAAGTACTTCTGGAAGCCATTTCCAGACACACAAAGGAAAAACCAGGAGCTAGGAATAGCCAGTCTTTACCAAGAGTTCAAATAAAAAACAAAACAAAAATAAAACAAAGCCAAATGAGCCCAACTGCCTTTTACAATAAAATTATTAGAATCTGTGAATAAGGAGGGAGTGGTAGGTATCAAAGCTGGGTCATTACAATCCAAATGGGTGGACCACTGGATGGATGAAAAACTGGCTGGGTCATTGAGCTCAGATGTTAAAGTTCAGTGGTTAATGACACTAGAGGTTGGTTAAAAGCAAAAAGTTTCTCAGAGGTCTATACTGAAACTAACTTATGCATCTAGTATTTTTCCTTATCAGTGACCACAGGAGAAGACAGAAGACAGTTCCGAGGATGACACCAAATTCGGGGGGGAATGACTAGTATACTTGAGGACAGGACAACCAGAGAACCATAAGAATTCACTGTTAGGAATCTCATGAAATTCAACAAGTGCGAAGTCCTGTACTTTGGACAAAAAATCCCCTGGCACTGGTACAGCCTAGAGAAAACTGGCAGGGCTGCAACTCTACAGAGAAAAACATATGGGTCCTGGTGGAGAGCAAGCTAAACATCAATGAACAGAGCACCCTCCCAACAATGAAGCCTACCAGCATACTATACTGGATCAACAAAAGCCTAGCCAGTAGGCCGAGGAAAGCGGTTGTTCCCCATAACTCAGCACTCATTAGACCACATTTGGAATACTGCAACCCATTTAGGGCCCAGCAGTATATGAAAAATTATAAACTTGAGTGAGCCCAGCAAAGATCCATCAAGATAGCCCATGAAAAGGGCTGTAGCACAAGACTTATGAGGACAGGCTGAGGATTTGTTTAGAATAGAAGAAACTTATGATGCATCTCGTAGCAGCTTTATGCTATCGCTGAGGAGGTCATTAAAAAAAAAAACAAAAAACAAACAGAGCCAGGTTCTTTTCTGAGATGCAAGGCAAGAAGAAAGGAGACCTCAACTGTAAAGCTCAAACAGGGGAGGTTTGACATGAAATAAGGAGAAAAAAAAATTCATTGCAGGGACAACTACAAATTGCCCAGGAAGACTGCAAAAACTCTCACCTTAGAGGTCTGGAAGATCCTGATGGACAAAGCCCTGAGCAACCTGGTCTGAATTAAAAATTGACCATGTCTTTAGTAAGAGAGACGGCCTCCTGACATCCTTTCTAACCTGAACCATTCCGTAGAACTCAGGCTATAGCATGACACATTCCCAGTTAAACTCTGGTAGAATTGTAGTCAAAGGCTCTACTTCAGAACTTGAATTTAGACATGGACAAAGGAAAGACTATAACAGCAATTAAGTTTATTAATTTCACAGATTTTTGCTTTTTTGTTTTGGGAGGTTTTTTTGGTATGTGTTGTTTTTTTTAAATGTCACCAAAATAGAATAAAAAAAAAGTGTCATGGACAGCAAGGTACCAGACATTTGTTCTGCCATTCTTATGTTTTTTTTCCCTGTTGTCATAAATTTCCCATCTACTTTTTCACTTCTGTTGCTTCCATATGACTATAGAATAATAAAGCCTTTACAGGCAGACATCACCTTAATATTATTTTCCCTTTCCCCCAAGTACAGCATCTGTATTTAGTCTTGACTAAGCATTTTGCCATAAGGTGCTGCGTCTGGATTTTCCCAGAAAACATAAATTTGTCCAAGACATTAACATCTAAATACTTGCAAAATACATTCCACAGTACAAAAGCACAACTGTTAATAAGAAAAAAAAGTTTATTTTTACCAAATAAGAAATCAACAGGAACCACTAACTACAATAAAAAGATTCCCTTCTTCACCAAAACAGTAATTTGGATTCCTGCTAAGTGTGGCAGTAACCATTGTATTCAAGCATGAGTTAAAAATAAAAGATGGAATGAGTGCCCACAGACATCTCAAATTCAAGAAGCGTTTATAGCATATTTGATCTATGTGGATTTGGTACATTGTTCTTCAACGTAACAAAGGAATAACATTGCGAAAAGCCATAGAAACAGCTCAAAATAATCAAACCCATGAATTCACGTTCGGATAAGCATTAAGGAGAAGGATAATTGCCATCAATCCCAAGAACAGGCTTCCCCCTTTTTCTATACTACTGCAAGACATACCAATACAGATCTTTCTTTCTTCCAAGTCTTGGTTACACAAAAATGTCTTTGGATGCAACAGAAAATAAGCCACTTAGTGCCTTAAGGTAGTGCTCTCATCTGCTAGAAAGCAAGAACTTCAAAGCATTACCAGTGCTGCTCCAGAGATCAGATCACAGCACTTAAAAATTAATTCACATTTTGCTTATAACGACTCAGTAACATCTTACTCCCTCAACTTTTTAAACAAATTCTGAAATCCAAACTGATTGCAACAATGCGTCTTTATGAAATTTCCACCTTCAGGGATCAGGATTTCAATACCACATATATCCACGTTCTAATAAGAAACAAAATATCTAATAAAATACTCTATTATATCCAGAATTATCAACACAATTCTTTTGGTGATAGGATTTTGTATTAGAAATTGCTTATGTGACAGCATAACATACTGATACTGAACAATGCAAACACTAATTGCTTCTTTGTCACCTTCATTCAGAAAGAGGTACCAGTTTTGAAGAGTCTCAAAACAAAACTTCAAGTAAAATCAGAGACAGCAAGACTTACATAGTTAAATGACAGTATTAGGACAAGAAAAGAGAAGTAATTGTAAATATAAGCCTGCCCATTATAAGACTTCCAAATCATCGGAGTAGTGATTATTAGGGAAATTAGGAGCAGAAACTTAAATAGTCCTAGCTTGGTTCTCAATCTAATTTTGGAGGACCTAACATATTTGCCAGCTTGGCGAATAATCACGGAAATTAATTTTGGGCATGCCTGGCTTGCTAAGGAATCACAAATATAAGGTTTTGGTCTCTCAGACTTAACCTGAAGCCCAATTAAATTGTTCATTAATACCTCTCACTTGGAAAAGGTATCATTTAGCAGCCCTTATATATTCAGACATAGTTTACACTTCAAAAGCTGTTTTGTTCTCAAAAAGATCACAAAATGTGAAAACAGTCAGACAACTATATATTCTAGCAGAATATTTACTAGTAACAGACAGGATGAATTCCAGTTCTGTTTCATCTGAAAATCTAAACAGTAATTGTAAGTTTTAATTACTCGCCAAATAAGCATTGTCACAAACTATAAAGTACAAGTATAAGAACAAGACTGGCTATAGTATAGCAGTATATTTTATTTTCTTACCTGTAGGAAACAACCTTGAACATTTTCTTGCCTGTTCAAATAGAGACAGAACTGTTCTCTGCAGCACTAAAGAGAAAGTGTTTCCCAATCCTTTAGCACCATTTAGTGGCTATTCATTTGTAATGCAGTTGTATATATAGAAACCAGTAGAATTCTATCTTCCACTCTAGAGATAATTAAGAAAGGCTGGCAGGCACCATATCGGCATCCTCACCTGTGAATGGCAGCTTAATATTGCATAGTTTTTTCATTTATTTGAAAACATTCAAATTTCTAAAGTGGTTAAGACAGGAAAAGCATACATAACAATGTTAGGAACACACAAGAAAAAAAAAAAGCCAAAGTTGTACAAGATAAATCATCATACACCTTTCCATTTATCAGGCTTAAATCAATTTTAAGTAACAAAATATTGCCAAAGGATTATACAGGAGTACCTGGGTAATTCTAAAATAAGACACATGGAAGAATAACATTCTAAGCATCGAGACATAGCTCCTTTAAAACATTTAAGAAAGACTAGGCAGTTACAATATTCAAACATTTGCAAGGTTATAGCCACGTCCAAAAAGGTTCTCACTAAAATCTTATCTCATCCCAGGAAGCAGATTTCACCAAGCTAAAACAAGCAAATATTGAAAGTATTCCACTCGATATCAACAAGGTGTTTAGCACCACAGGCAATTAAAACTTCTCTCAAAAAGAAATGCTACTCCATTTCAGAGATAGAAATATCTGCATAATTTCATCTCTCCACAAACCGGGACTGCAATCCGGCCTACTATTCAGCTTTAGCCAAACCACTTACTTTTTTATCAATTCCTTCTATCCCTACTCCCACATCAATTCCCTCAATCTCTGCAACCTTCTCCAAACATAAACTAAAGGATGACTAGAAGTTAAGTTACTTTTAAATGAACTTATTATTTTTCAGGTATTTATATTATTTTGAGCTTTTTTTGATTACAACCTGTTACATATTGACAGAATTCTATCTGGGTGCAATCACAGCATCAACTTTCAAACACCAAGCCTTTGGGGATAGCAACTACCTAATTTACCACAGATTCAATGAGAACAGCAGTCGTTGTCTTTTCAGGATACCATACAGATAGAACAAAAAACTTTATTCACTCTTTTTACCTTAATTTTCCACTTAAAAGTTCTATCCCAACAGAACCATCATCACAATCCCTTGTGAAAGTAATCTATTCTGGAAGACCAGACAAATAAGGCGTTTTAAGGAATTAAATCGATGATCATATAATATTACTGTCATGAGATAACAACAGACAGCGATGCAGTTTTCAAGATTAGCCGTTTAATAATTCATTCCTCTGGTCTTTCATCAAGGCTGCATAGACACTGAAAAAATGTAGCCGCTCCTAGGAAGCAAAATACAGCAGTTTAAATTGACTGTTTAAGAAAATCTTACTTCACCTGCAGAGTAACATCATATTATCAATTATTACCAGATCCTTCCAGACAGGAACAGCACATCAATCGAGAGCTGATGTTACACTGCAGTTATACACCACACCGTAGGACATCCTAGTGTGGGGTAAGATTATTCCAGGGCAAAACCAGACAATGAGACATTCCCAATAAACTATCAACACTAACTCCCAGAAGATTGTTAAATCGGTTTTAAGACTGCTCAGCCCTCTCCCCCCCCCCCCCCCCCCCCCGCAACACACACGCCTACGTACTACCAGTGAATGCGTATTTCAGCACGTTTCACGTCCCAGCTTTCAGGTGGCAATTTCACAGACACCTGAATCTCCCTAGCCCAGCCACGAAAACACAAAACTCTACTCTGCTTTAAAGAGAACGAGATTTAGCTTTGGTTTAGTTTAAGCCGTTCGCTCCTCTGGAGGGCCCTAAAACAAAGAACGGGCAGAATTGCCTCTTCTAGCCCTACACGCAGATCGGAGGGATTTCCCCCTCCTCTCTTCCTCTCCGCAAGGCGGAGAAGCAGGAGAAGAACCAGGACTTTCCTGCGCCCGCCCCCTCCCCCCGTATCGCGGCAGGCCGGGGAAGAAGAGAGGTCTTTCCCCTGCCTCCTGCCACGGGCCGCGAGCGGAAGAAGGGAAGGAGACGAGAAGGGTGAGTCACCCTCCCAGCGAGGCCCGCTGGCCGAAGGGGAGACGGACACATGCCGGAGCCCAGAAGGGTCCAAGCCGGGCCTCACCACCCCAACGCGGTGCAGACGCAAGAATGAACAGGAGAAGCCCCTTCGACCAACCCTAAACCGGCAGCACTCACCGGACCCCGCTGAGTGGTGACGGTGGTCGCCATGGCGCCTCCCTCGGGCCCAGACCCTTCCTTCCGCCCCGCCAGGCCGCCGTCGCTACCGTTACCGCTCCCAACGGCCGCCGCTAACCGTCGCTCAGCCCCGTCAGCTGACCCCCGGCCCCGCCCCCAGCGCCCGGGCGTGCCTGCAGCAGCGCATTCTTCCCCCGCCCCCTCCCGGCCGTTGCCAAAGCGGCGTCATGCGCATGCGCATAGAGAAGGCCGCGCACCCGCCCGTTGTTGCGCATGCGCGCTTGCGCTCTGCTGTGGCCGCTGCAGGCGCTAGGGGGCGCGGCGGCGCTGAGGAGGAGCCGGGGCGGGTAAGACGCCTCGGGGCCGCCATCTTGGCGCCGGAGGCGCCGCGGCGGCCTGAGGGAAACCATCCGCCCCGCTGGAAGACGAAGGGGGTAGAGATTTTGGGTGGGGCGCCGTGCAGCGCTCCTCGCTCCCGGTGTGTGTAAGGAAGCGGCGCTTTGCCTCGCCCGGCCTGCCCGCTGGATGGCTGGCCCGGTGGTGGTGGTTTTCCAAAGCGGGCGCGACGACCTCCTTCAGCTGGCTGAGCGATTGCAGCCCTTTCCAGAAGAACAAAAGCGGCTTTAATATTCATCCGAGTGCTGCTTTGGGAGATAAAATCTGATCATTTCAAAGCCTATTTAAATAACATAACTGTTTCCTGTTGTTAGGGTATGCTGCATGAATTTAGCCCTTAATTAAAATTCTAGCGCAGATTTTGGCAGCTGGAAATAGAACAGAGCAATTAGGAATGCTCTAAATATAGCACCAGCTTTTTTTTTCTTTCCACACTACCCTAACATCTACTTGGAGTGGGAACAGCTTCATCTTTTTACTTGTGTCTTGATACTCAGAAAAATGAGTACTACAGGATATAATTGATTGGGAGCCATTGAACGAATATAGTTGCTGCCAGCTGTAAGTCAACCCGCCAGCTGAAGAGAAATACTGTAATGTTCCCTCTTACCCCCTACATACGGTTCCTCTGCTGGAAGCAGAATTCAGGTCAACCTACAAAACCATTAAAGAAGCATATCATCACTATAGATCGTGCACTATATGAAGGGGCAGTGCAATTTAAAATTAAGCCAGGTGATTAAGAACATTCAGCATCTTACAATGTCAGATATGTGCCCTCTCTGTAGAAAGCTTGTGTACTAATACAGTTACAAACAAATGCTATCCACATGTAGCATCTTTCCGGAAACTCTCCATCTCCATTTCTACATACTGTATATATGTGTAACCGAGTTTCTGTTATTAAATGATGGAAGTTTTCTTGAGCCAACATGGTTAGAACAGTAAGTAAGCCCCAGAGAGGTATGGGAAGAAGATCAGTGCTTATCTCCGTAATTACAATCTTGACATCATAAGGGCAAGGTAGAGGGAAAAGAGTGTTAACAAGCCTCATTGCTATTCTTACATTTATAACCACACGAGCTAGGAAATTAGTTTTAGGTAAGTCATAGACAGTTGCAGTTTTACTTACCGTGGACTTCATTCTAAGACCTGGTCTAGTCACAGCAATTTCAAAGAGATTAGACATGAGAAAACATTATTGTCTCTATAAAATTTATATCAACAAAAAAACTAGTAATATTAACTCAGAGATTCTTGATACATGTTTTCATCATACAGAGATACACAATGACGAGTGAACGTGGTGCCTTCCTGACAACACCACCATTTTCTAACTGCATCTTTTATTGTCCTGTTTTATTATTATTCCCAGGAAATCTACATAGAAGCAAATAACTTATTTTAATATATGCAGTAAAGGATCTGTTGTTAAACAACCCCACACTCTCCCTAGGGCAAATTAGTATCTGAAGGTGGCCTGGAAATTCTACAAAAATACCGGCTTTGCCATCTGGTGGACATCCACAAGAACAGCAAGTAGCCTTCGACCTGGAGAGACAGGTGGTTTTGTTTCCCCAAGTGCGAGATCACCACAAATAGGGAGCACTGGTGCAAAAACATTAAGCGAGGCATTTGATGTCAATGTAGTAATTAAAGTGGGAATGTAAGACATGGGAAAGGTGAGAGAAGAAAATTCATAAAACCCTGTTATTTGCAACATATGGGCATCATTAAAAAAAGATTGAAAGGTAATTAAAGAAGCTATAATGACAATAAATTGCATTTATCTTGTAATAAAAATTTAGACGTCCGTTTCTTCTGTATCATTCTTTCACTCTGATTCTCAATCTCTTCTCTGTTCTTCCCAATTCTTTGTCTGTCCCTCCCAGAATCTGCCCTACCCAAATCTGCCCCTTTTTTCCATTGCCTCATCCGTTCTTTCCTAAATGCTTCTACTTCTTTTGCTTCTCCTCTCCACCCTCTCTTTTGCTTTGACACTCTCCTACATTTTTCTATTTAACTTTGTTTCCGACAGATTTGTCGTAGTTTCCCTAAAATTTCACCTAGAGGTTTCTGTTCACACTTTTGATAACCTCATCTCCTTTCTCCCAGCTACTGGCTGGGTAGGAGGCAGCGTGTGTTTCTGAGCTCTCCGTGCTGCTTCCTCAATACCAGGCCAAATGCGAAAGTTGACTGTTACCTTTGCTGGACCCTTTGCCTGGTGGGGTCACTAATACGGTTTATTTTCTGTAACCAGTTGGCTGTTTTCATGAAATTTCTAAGAGCTTAATATCTCTGAAGACATTAAGTAAAAATTGATTGAAATTGGACAGCAGGTTGGAGATATGTAGAGACAAACAAATATATGTCCACATAGTGTGGTTGTTTCAAAATTACCAAATAGGCATTGCTCCCTAGGCTGGCTCAAGAATCTGAAAGTGTAGATACCGCCTATGCTTTTCTTCATAAAAACAGCAACTAATGTCTCGTGAGGGGGAGGAGGGGAGAAGAAGAGTAATGCACGTGATGTTGTCCTCGCTGAAGAAGAGTTAAAGCACAATTCCTGCCAAATTAATTTTGTGCTTGTTCACAAAACCAGAAGGGACACTTCAAAGGTTGAGGAGAGTCTGATGCTATGAGGGGAGGGAGAGAACATGAAGCATAATAGGATAGCATCTAAATTTTGGTAGGTATTTATTTAGCACTCAGCATTGGGATCTCACTCTAAAACTGAAACCTGTCAGATCTACAAAAATGTAAACAGCAGTAATTAGTGTGGTGAGAGGACTACAATTGTACCTATTTAATAGTGCCCTTTTAGGAAGGTCAGGCCTCCCAGTTTATTTAGGTAAGATACATAACAGAATTCTTTTAGTTAGGAAATGAACTTCAAACTGTTCGTTAGCTGATCTTTTTCCCAGGGAAAGCTCACATGTGAATCGGGTGGTTACATTTTACGCCATTTTTTTCTATCAATAATGAGTACCTGTCCTGATACTGCGGGAGTTCCCACAGTCATTTAAACGCCATTTGTTTATTATGGCTTATGAAGACAGTGAAGTTACAGGAATGTGTTTTAAAATGCACTCTTCGCTGAACTAAAGCTGGTGCATAAAAGCAGAGTAGCAACTCACAGCTGTGATTTGTTTAGTTCAGTTAGTTAATCTGGCCCTGCAGAGACTGAGGAAGGATCTCACAGCAAACGAGCAAAACAAGTTTGAGGTTAAATTTTGCAGGTGTTACAAGCATCCAAGAATATTGTGGGATGGCTGTGCATCCCTTACATCACTGGCTTGGGTCTCAGGCAAGATCAGCTCTTTTCACCATGCGCCCATAGGACTTTAGATGCCACAGAAAGGTACAATTCTGCGGCATGGGAAAAAGCATCTTTTACAAAATGCAGAGCCCAGTTCCACCATCATTTCTTACGCAGTCTCCCAAAGCTGATTTGAAGTTAATAGTGGGTAAGAGTGACAGGGGAGAAGGCCAAAGGGATCCACCGCTCAGTGGATCCCTCCCGTACCAGAGTAGAAGTGCAGAAAAAGGAAAGGGATGTTGCAGGCTTCAAGCTACAAAAACGCCCCCGGAGACCTGGCGTGCTGAGCATAGCTTCTCAGGATGTACGTGGCCTTACACAGGCGCTGGACACAGCACCAAACACACAACAGAGTGCAATGCTAATCTTTTGTTCATGGTACCAGCTCAAGCTTGGTGGTGTACAACAGAGCTGAAACAATAACATGGAAATCCCAGATGGCATTCAGACTGGCTGTAACAAACAATAATTTGCACTTCAGTAGCATGCAAGGTACTAACAGGGCACCACAAACTTTAAATAATCCTCACAATGCAGTTGGGCTACAGAAGGATTACGTCCCTCATTAGGAAGGAAAGATAGCTCCCATGAAACATGGCAGCTCCATAACAGCACACAGCATTACCCATGAATTTCAGCCAGGATGCATACTGCACTGACACTACAAGGGAATTCAATTGGATAGACTGAAGAGAGAAAGAATTTAATACAAACTGAAGCTCAAAATCAGTATCGCATCCCTCCCAACACCAGGCCATGAAACAGAGATGTTAAACAGCAGGCACCTTAGCACCGTCACAACCACTGCATAATTTCATACCCCAGCGTTACAGCTACTGATTGAGCTAGATGAGTATTGGCAAAAGTGTTGTTCGAGCAATTGCGGGGGATTCTAGCAGAAAAGCCAAGAGCACTGCCGAGCAGCTAATAAGTGGCTGTTCTTCAGTCACGCTGCACTCAGAATAGCTTTCCAACAGAGGAAAAGCAAATTCTATTGGCTTCAACACCTGGTTGAGCAACTTAATAAGGACAAAATTGAAAGTTAAAGCTGAATCATTATTTATTTTATTACTACATCTTCATCACACAGTCCACTCCAAAATGGGAGTTATTTCATTTCAAATCAAGCTCGTGCCAGGTTTTTCTGTAGGCTCATTCAGCACAGACGTCAGGAGAAGGTTCTTTGAAAACAATTTCAGACCGCAGCTGCTTCAGAGGAGGAGAGCAATCTACAATCACAGGAAGATTTTTTCCCTTTTCTCCAGTTCCGCCATGCTTTTCCCAAATTGTATTTCTTAAGTGTATTTTTAATGCACCAGGAAAATTGCAGTAGTGCAAAGACTGTATTCAGTGTTATTTGGGTAACATGTCCATTTCCAGACAGCACTTCCAAAAGAGATGAGCAGTTAATGAGCGCAAAATATCTCTGTCCTGCACACTATAGACACTGAAACCAGCTTGTTCCTCTCCTTGAAACTACCTTTTCTGTGTTTGAAAACTGCTAGTATTTTACCTTTTAATTTTCTTTTCTCTAAAGTTCAGCTGTTCAGATGGATGTCAGTCTAAACATAACCCAATTCCTTCAGCCTTTCCTTATAAGTATACTTTTATGAAGCCTGATCATTTTTGTTGTCTTCCTCTGTTTTTTTCCCGATAGAACCATACCTTCTTTGACGCATCCAAAATTGGACACAGCATCCCAGCTGGGGCACAAACAGCTCCAAGGAGAGCTAAAGAATTACTAAATGTTTTGCAGGTGATAACACTGGCTATAAATTGCAGTAAGGGTTTGCCTTTTTTACAGCAGCATAACATTGTTTACTCCTGTTCAACCTATGATCTATGTTAACATCCAAATCTTTTCCTGCCATGCTGTTACTTAGCTCGTCCTTCACCGCCTTATGTTTTTGCAGTTCATTATTCTTGCCTGTGGTGACTTCTTTGTTTTTATTGAGTTGCATCCTCTCAACTCCTCCTGAAGTTGTCCTACAAATGTATACCTGTTATGGTTGGTTGGCAAAAATACCTGCCCACAGTAATTGTGAATAAATTGACATGTTTGTTTATTTAAAAAGAAGCTGTTCTCTAGAGAGAAGTCTAGCAAATGAAATCTTCACATCTTTTTTATTGAATCAGGTTATTCTTTTTAACTAGATTATTTTTCAAATAGGAGAACTCCCTCCTGCCTCATTTTTAAAAAGACAGAATTCAGAAGTCATTGTTTGAAAATAAAGACTAAGGCAACTTAGATTTTGCCATTCTACTCTCACAGAAGGAGGACATGCAGCATTCTCAGTTGTGATATTCATATTTGTACCTAGTACCATGCCAGTCTGTGAGTAGATATTGTAGGAATCTTGTTCATGTGCTGTATGATTTTCCATGTATTTGTTTCGGGTTTTGTCTCCTCTCCTCTCCTCCCCTCCCCTCCCCTCTTTTTTCCTTTTTCCTTTTTTTTTTCTTAGAAAACAAATATGTAGAAAGAGGAAGAAATTGGTTTTGTTTGCTCACCAAACTTCTCCTCACCAAAATTAAGTATATAAGTATATATAAAGTATAATAAATTAAGACACAGAAGGAGAGAAATGATGGAAAATCAGGGTGAAATGACACAGGAAGAAGTGACAACTTCCTTCAAGAAGTTAAGGATATTATTTTAGATTAGAGTGATGCTAACAAGCCCAAATTTTTTTCAGATTTCTTCCAAATACATCATACTCACTTTGTTCATACATTTCCCATTTGATCTAATATTTTGTGTAGGCACAAGTAGTGCAAATGTGAATTTCTGCTCAAAATAACAAATATTTCCCGCTGGTTCAGCTAAGGTACAATTCCCCACGCTCATAGTAATGGGCAGAAATTCTTTCTCTCCCACTCAATCCCCAAGCATGCAAACATTGCTCTTCTGATTACTCAAGTTCATTATAGAGATCTTTGCTTATATGCAGAAAAACAGTTTTTCTCTTTTGTAATTTAGCTAATTTGTTGCTCATCCTCGATAACAAGATATACATGCAAACATGACAAGAAGATACACGCGCAAACCAATATGCTATCTCTCTCCTCTCTCCAACTGCTGTTTTTTACAGAATAAGCACCAATTTTTGGTGTGTGTAAAAGGATTGAAGGAAGAAGGAATTCTGCGAGTTAATGTCCTACTTTCTTCCACTGGGTACTTCAATTTTATAGATATTAGTTTTTATAATTAACAGTGAATATTATGAGGACTCTACAATAATAGTGGCTTTCAATAGTGATATTTAGCAGGTTTTTTGCTGGCTGGCTCTCCCTCTGTGTCTTTATATTTGGTGCCTAAGTGCCTGCAAGGAAATCGTTATTTTCTGTTAGATGTTTAATCACAAACCTTGCAAGGAAATTTGCTGTTTTCCAAACAGTGCAGAACTAACTTCATTACCACATTGACACGCTAGATACACTTGTCAGCTCTGAAGTCCCATCTTCTTAAAAGTCCCTAGCCTATATTCCCTTTGGAAAAGATTATTTTCAAATAACACAATAGCCTGTTTTTCTATTTCCATCTTTCCTCCTGAGCCTTTCTTGCTGAGTGTGACAGGTTATGGGGAACAGGGTAAATTGCACAGAAATACATTTCGTGCTTCCAGTGAAAGGATTCTTATACCTACTGGCTCTGGTTTCTTTGTGGACACATCCTCAGCCTCCTTTGAAGTCAGCACCGATGCACAAAGAGGGTCTGGAGCTCTGTCCAGGGAGGGACGGCAGTTTTGCTTCTCTGCAGAGCTGCTTTACCTCAGCCTCAGGGAAGTCAGCAAGAGCTGCAGGAGCGTAGCACCTCTGAAAACGCAGCACATTTGGCAATTTTCTAGCAGGTTTCTTCCAACAACCTCAAAGTTGTTAGGGTACTAGAGACAGTGCTGAGGAAAAGCAATTAGATACTGAATCAGCTGTAGCTTCAGAGTTCTCAAACATCTGGACTGGATGAGTCTACATCTGTAGATAAATATTTCAAGCATTTCCCAACTCCTGCTTCTGTTCACTGATCATTAGGTGCCACCATATAAGGTGTCACCTTAGTGTTCAGTCACACAAGTATCAGCGTGAAGAAGAAAATTAATTTTCTCCTTACAAGGGAGACTTCTAACGAGGTATTCGTCTTGTGTTTAAAGCTAATTGCTTTAAACATAAGAGCAATATTCATCTTGTTAGACTTGCTGAAGATCTAAGTTCAGTTTCCATAGGCTCTATGATCTCAATATCATGATTTCGCCACGCTGCCTCTCCACTCCCAAACAGGGCGATATTAACACACCTGTTGTGTGTTACAGTTCTGCGTGCTCAAGGGCAGGCTCTCTGTGTCAGTAAACATGCATAGAGTGTTTAGCACAAAAGGTCATTTTGATCAAGGTCTTCAGCACTTACTGCAATATGTAATAGATATACTGTAATTTACAGGAAGAAATTACAAATCCAATATTTAGAGAGTGTACTTCATTCCCTTCAATCATCTGACAGACTGGAGAAAAACTTTGAAAAATGGACGTGTGTTTTAAGATACAGGACATGCGGGTGGTGTAATCACTAGTGCCACACAGGAGCTGCCAACAGGCTCCTTCATTGCAGTTAGCAGGCCAGGGTTGCCCTGTGGCCAAAGTTGCCCTGTGGCCAAAGGCCATGTGCAGCACATCACAGGGCCGAATACCAAGCTGAATGTACAGCACAGCACAAGCCTGCACCTTCTCAGGTTAACTGTTCTGTAGATCGCTGACTTGTTAACACACAAGGGTCTTCTAGTTAGGATAACTGCGGAAGTATGTGTGCATATGAACCCTCATGAGACCTCACATACACTTCAAGTTGTCTGCAAGAATGCACTTTGAAAGAATGAGTGCCAGAAAAAGTAATGAATTGAATCAAAGAGTGAAAATGAAATAAGGCAGGTAAGACAAGCTAGTTTTCATCATCTTAGTATGTAAAGTTTTCAGATTAAGAAGACAGCTGTTTAAAAACAATGAATTGCTGCTGTAAGTGTGGTTTTAACTGAAGTTGTAATAAACTGTAAAGAAAGCAAAAGTTTGTAGAACACACATATATCTGTATAACACATATGCTCACATGCCTGTTTCAAGTGACTTCTTGCTCAGCTTCCCTTCTCCTGCTTATAGCATTGTGTAGCACTTTCTGGCACATACGGTTTCTTCAACGGAAAGGTGTTGTCACCTGACTGTAATTGTACAGATTTCCCCTGCAGGGATTCAGCCCTACAGCTATATTCAGAACATGAAAAATGTGTGAATTAAAAATATGACTTTGCTTTTTTTGTGATAACCAAGCATGTAATTTTCTTTTTCTTTTTTTTTTTCCCCTAAAATAAAGATGGGAAAGAAAGGAACATCATAGAATTATCTGAGCCTTCTATACATCATTCATAAAGACTGCAAATTGCAGAAAGGACAGTGCTGCATATGCAATTTTTTGCCTGATTCTGGTTCTTTATCCCTGGTTTAACAGAAGAGCCGTATTTTGTATGACCCGTAAATATTGCTATTGAAACAGTTTATCAAAAACAGAGAGAGAGATGTTTTCTCTCTCTGCATAATTCACCACATATTTATGTGTTATGTGAAGTAACAATTTTGTACAAATCTATTTTGTAAATACATTTGCAAGCTGTAATGCTGCTGTTGGCTTCTACAGAAGCCTCTAAAGTTCTGTGTAAGCCACCCTAAGATTTCATGTGTGTTATGCATACAGGACAGCAGCTGAAGCTGGCTGAGAAGATCTGTTCAAGAACGAGGGCAACAAAGCTATCTACCTCATTGCAGTGTTATTTTCTGTGACTCTTCTCATGACATATTTCTGGAACCCCTTCTTTGTGACCATGTTTCCTTTTTAACTTTGACCCCACTGAACGTTTGTTTTTCTCATGGTTTTCCCTGTGGCACCGGGCAGCAAGAATTAAGTAACATCCATCTGGCTTTGCACAGCTACAATTGTCAATGAATTGCCAGGCAATACAGTTCAGATATTGGCAATACAGTATTGGCACAAATACCCCCTTACAGGCAGTTCACCTCTCATTACTAGTAGTATCCAATAACAATAGTACTTAAAGGTCTCTATTTAGATTGAGTCCTAATTGTACCAGGCATTTTCTCTGATTAAACCATTTTATGTGTACTGTTCTGACTGATGTTGATCCAGGGTAAGAGATTCCTACCCCCAGCCTTTGCCACAACTCCTTCCATTTTGCCCCCTCCACTTTGCTCTTTCAATTATTTATCTTATCATTCCCTCCTTCAGTTCTGTAAAATTATTCTAGTTTAAAACAAACAAACACATTCTCTCAAGTATGAAAAGAAACACGCTATTTAATATTACTGCCTCATTATTCAGTTGGGGAACTGAGATACAGAGAGATTAAGTGACTTGCCAGAGGAAAAGGAGGAAGGATGCAGGAAGAAAATTTAGTTCCTCTGAGTCACAGTTCAGCATCTTAAATAGAAACCTTCTTTGTTCTGACTTCACCTTACCTCTGAGCATTGCCCGATCTCTTTATGCTCAAACTTTCCTCTTCTAGACTGTGTCTGTTCTGATTTCAAAGGGTGGCTTGTCACACAGGACAGGCACCAAGGAGATGAAGGGGTTGTACTAGCCTTTTCATCTCTGGAGTTTTTCTCCACTGCCACTGCTACAAGCTACAGTGAAAATGATGTCCTGGAATCACAGCTTTCCCTTCACCGTCTAAGATTTTTTTCGCTGTATCGTATTTGTTCAGTGTACCATTTGTTTGCTAGCTCCTGCCTGGCAAGCTTCGTCTACCTGCTTTGTGCATAAATGTCAGGGATAATTCTGAAGGCTCAGCATGACTACCAGCTGGCCAGCTGCCATGTTGGTCTTTAGGATTTAACTCTCCATCCACAAAATCGCATGTATTTATTTATTTGTATTTAAAAAGTTCCTGAGCCTATTGTCTGTAGATGCACAAACAAAAGGTTTTAGCCAAATGTAAACATGCACTGTCTGAATTAATGTCCACTAATAAAAGTCCTTCTTAATCAACCTCAACTAACATACTAAGCCCTCCCACATTTTTGAATTCTTCCATGCACTTCCTCAAATTCTGGAGCAAAGCTACGTTCTGCAATGTGACCCATAGGTGAAAAAACTTAGAAGATGGCAGTCTAGTAAGGAAGTGGATTCCAGGATCAAGTACTGCCATTGCCCACTTTCAGTCAGATTAGCAGACCATTGCCCACTTTCAGTCACATTAGCAGAAACTGCAATTCTTTTGTCTCCTTTGCCTGAGGCAGTGAGTTCTGGGTTGGGTTTTTACTACATGCAGCTATCTACCATAAAATATAATCCCAGATAACAATCTAATTTAAAAAAAAGCTATGCTCAGAACCTAAAGTTTACTTTATTTCTAAAAAAACACATGAACCCATGTATTAATGCACAGAAGGGGTGTCATGGTTTAACCCTGGTAGGCAGCTGAGCACCACACTCGCTCGCTCACTTCCCCCCCAGCAGGATTAGAGGTAGAATCAGAAGGGTAAAAGTGGGAAAACTTGTGCATTGAGATAAAGAGAAGTTAATTTAAAAAAAAAAGGGGGGGAGGGGGGGAACTATACACAACAAAGAGCGGGGGAAAAAGAACACACACACAGAAAAAAACAAAACCAAGAAAAACAAGTGATGCAAACGAAAACAATTACTTACTACCAACCAACTTATGCCCAGCCAGTCCCTGAGCCACGGCAACCCATGCCAACCTCCACCCTTCCAGTTTTATTGCTGAGCACGACATCATATGGTATGGGACAACCCTGTGGTCAGCTGGGGTCAGCTGTCCCAGCTGTGTCCCCACCCGACTTCTTGTGCACCCCCAGCCTACTCGCTGGTGGGGCGGTGTGAGAAGCAGAAAAGGCCTTGATGCTGTGTAAGCGCTGCTCAGCAATAATGAAAACATCTCTGTATTATCAACATTGTTTTAATCACAAATCCAAAATGTAGCACCACACAAGCTACTGTGAAGAAATTTAACTCTGTCATAGCCAAAACCAGTACAAGGGGAGATTACTAAATTGATGTGGACAACTCTGCAGAGCCTTTATAGCTATTCTTAAATTGGTAATAGTCCTTCATTTTCAAAAATGAAGTGTGGGTACAAGATTTGCACCAGTATATAAAATATACTGCCACTAAACAATAGTGGAATGTTGTTGCTGATAAAATAATAACTGAGAAGTGCAAAGCAAGCTGTTACTAACAGCAAGAGCTTTAAGATATTCTAAACGTAACAGAAGAAATTTTGGGTTTTAAGCAAAGGGAGAGAGACCTCCAGAAGTTCAGCTTCAGCAGGCTCATGCAGTAAGGAGAAGCATGCCCAGGATTTGTTCTCATTTACTACTGCCAAAAGTGCAGCTTCCTCAGCTAATGCTTCTAGTTGTCCTTTCATCTGCACAATGCAATTCCTCTGAACTCCCCTGAGCTTGTCAAGTTCTTCTAATATTCCCCTTTAATGGTGGGCTCAGAGCATTTCTTGCTCAAACAGTTTCTCCTTCAATTCCAGTCTGATTTGTAAGTGTTCCAAATGACTCCCATTTTCAAACATATTCCTCACTTCTAACATATATGTCTTTTGACATATTTTATTATCCCACTATGCAGAAATCTGGCAGGACATTTCCGTGATCTCTGCTGTCAATTGTTCATTGAATTAATCCAGATTTTTATTCTGCAGTTCTAATTGTTTGATTTTGCTTTCTTGATCTTTCAGTGTGTCCCTGGCATCATCCATTTCTCTGTGTAGGTCTCCTACGAATTTCCTCAACTTGCACTGCAGTCACCTGTACCCATCCGTCAAATCTTCACTTTCTTTCAGTAAATTCCGACTGTCAATATCCAGCTCTGCTACTGTTTCTCCGAGGTGCCATCTTTGATTTTGCAACTTTTCATTTATCAAAAAGAGTTTATTAACCAGAGAGGTTTTCATGTTGGAGGAACAAAGCATGGACAAGGTGGCAGGACACTGCCGTGCTCTGAGAGCTTCCAGCCTGCCCAGGCGTGACAGAGTGCAGGTGTCACAATTCCATGGTTCCCAGCTGCCTGCCCCCACTGGGCGCCGTGGCTTGCAAGATGTTGTGATAAAAAATATCAGAAGGTGTTACTAAGAAAATTAAGAGCTTTAGGGTAAACTGCCTTCATTATAAACTAGTCAAGAGTTAAACAGTGAGTAGAAATAGATCATTTTTCAAAACAGCTAAGTATTAACTGAGAGTGGTGAAGGGCACCATGCTAGGACTGATTCTTTTGGTATATTTACTGAATGAATGTTCAGAGAACTCTTAAAAACAGTGAAGTGACTCCATTTTGAGATGACTTAGTATTCTGTAGTACCATGAAAACTAAGAAATTTAAAAGGCACCTAGACATATGATGTAATAAGTACATTTTTGATAGATAAGAAATACTGGATGTTAGAGCAATTCCAGATGAATTGTACACCAGTTTCTTATATAATTTAGGAGGCAAACGTCGAAATCATGGTGGATAGATCAATAAAACAACAATCCCCATACCATTAGCAGCAGCAGGGGGAACTCATACTGGATTAAAAAAACAACAGGGCGAACGAAGACCTAGGGGGACGTTCTTGCATCAGAGCTCCTATTACCCTGTCTGTCTGGGTCTCCCACCCATCTCCTGCTCCTATCCATGGTAATTCTGCTCCTTGTTTTTTCTCCAGCCTGAGCCTGTGGTAGTGTACCCTTCTCTCCTGGTTGGCAGCATATTTTATCTGTGACTCTACTGTGGCTATTTTAAAGTTAAGGAGCAGCCTAGAACAGCTGTATACAGCACTGATTGTCATTGCTATTGTCACTCTAGTCCCATCCTCACATACTCCAACACCAGGACAAGTGCGCTGTACACGGCTGTCTACCCTGTTCTCCAGTGGTGTGGCACCTTTAGAGCATCCATGGGTTGGAATAGCTAATGAGGTTTCCCCATCCAGATCCTCAACCTTCAGTGTGTCTGTCAGCCGTTCTTTTGCTTTGCTAATGAGTGTCCTTTCTGGGGCAGAGCCTACAGCTTCCATTAACTCAGAAGACTTTCCTACCAAATCCTTAACGTGGTGTGTTGTGCTTCTCCCAGCACTCAACCAGGCTGCTACTGTTTGATGTGACTTGTAACAGGCTGTGCGCATCCCTACACCAAATGTCTCATTCTTCATTCTGAATGGCTGAAGTACACCAGTGACACCGAAGATACTGTTTTTGTCACAGTCTGTAGTACTATGGAAAAGAAAAGGAAAGGAGAAGGAAAAGCGGGCATTCATGAGATGGAGCCTGGGCAATACCGGATGATTTTATTCAAGCTGCAATATACCTTTTTGTCTGAGTGCGTTTAGGTGAGCTGTATTAATACCAAGCTTTCCCCGCCCCCCCTTCTTTTCTTCTGCTTGTTGGCAACGTATCTCCCTGTTCTTTGAAACCAATTAGCAGGTGTATGGCACAGCAAAACCAGCAACATAACTTTCCAAAGGATCTTCACTGTCTCTGCTGATTCTCCTTCACTACCGTTACATAATCCCCTGCTTCTGGATGAGTTATTCTTCCATTTTATGCTGTTCTAGCATGAAATTACAAAGCCCCATGCTGCAAATTAGATTTCTGTAGGGATATCAGGTGTATCAAGAAAGGCAATTCCAAGTAGCCTCAAAAAACTGCCCTTTTAAAATGTCTCTTGAATGGGAACATCCACTAATCTTGTAGGGAAAACAGGGGGAGAAGCAGCAAGAAAGACTGTGGTACGTTTTGCATTGTAAAGTTTGGGCTTGTTAGCCTCATTTTCAGTGTGCAAAGTCCTTATTGTTTTTCTTAAGTATGGGACATGCAGCAGGTCTGTGTATAGAGCGACTCACTTCTATTAAAATATCTTCTAACAATGTCCCTTGAAAACACACTTCACTAAGAAGCAAAAAGGGAAGAGGGAAGGAGATTCAGAAATGTGCAATGAATTTCTATGGAAAGAAAACCTTGTTAGGAGGGTATGAAGTTATGTCCCGACTTATTTTAACCCATACAGGATGCGTTCATCACAGCTAACATTCACGAAAGCAGCACTCCACCAGCTGCACAATTCCCAAGGGAGACTAAGGAGAGTGATAATCACCGAAAACCCCTGCTGATGACTCCTCACGTGGCTTCAGGCTGCTGCTTGAAGACTCTGTGTGACTGTTTCAGAAGTGCAGCCTCCCTGCCTGTGTTCTGTGTAGATGCAGGAGAGAAAGACAAACTCCTGTAGACAACAGTGTGGGAATATTACAATTTGAGGAGGATAAAAAGGTTCAGACTTCAAAACCAAAAGAAGGTACTCCTTGGACCACTGTGGCTTGTCATAAAACTGGAAAAGAAATATCTACATTCAAGATCAATTCATCTATTGTTATTACTAGAATGGAAGTCCAAAATTCTAATTTTGTATTTGAAAGGAAGTTGGAAAGCCAGAGAGGTACACCAGAGCCAAACTGGACCTATTGTATTTAAGAGAGTACTCAGAAGGTTTTGGGGAAGGGAGGAATAAAATGCACAAAAGAAAAATGCCATGTTGAATAACATGGAAATGCTCCATAATAGGTGAAATCATAAAGTCCTCATATATTTTAAACTCATTCCTTATTCAACAAAATGACTGTTTATGTCAAAAGGAAGCTGCTGAAGGAAGGAAAAGAAGATTTGGCCCTAAGTTAATTTCATGCTCCCCTTGCTTTGGACTGATAAATACCAAATTAACTTTGTGCTAATCGAGAGGTGAGAAAACATCATAGAGATGGATGATTTCTGCTGATGATGGTAAAAAAAAAAGTGTTTATGACATTCAGACAATACAACAGCGCATTTCTCTTAAAATAATTAGCTTTACAATATTTCAAATTTTTCATGCACAAAAGTAGAAAGTTGTGAGAAGCCTTTTCTTTCTCTCCTCTCTCCAGACCCCTGTCTGCCCTGCTGCCCTCCTCAGTGCTTCACCACTTCCATTCAGAGAACAGCAGGAGGGAGAATCAAACAGAAAATCATGTTGTTCTGCTTTCCCTTTTATCATATTCAACACTTGACCCAAGCAATCAGGAAGCAATTAAAAGCTTCTGTTTCAACTCCCCATCCTGTTCAAATTCTTGCTCTCATTTTGTTTGTCTGAAACTGCTCTTTTAAAAGCTTGCCAGTGTGTGTGAGAGTGTGTGTGTGTGTGTGTACTTACAGACATATGTATGCCCTTGTTCTTTCAGTCAAGTGATATTACAAAATGTCTTTTCATTTCTAACAGGGTTCAGTCATCTTTGTAATAAACACGTCCTTTAACGAAATTCTCAACCTTAATGGTTTTCAAAATGTCTCTAATGATTTCTAATTTACTGACATTTTCCCTGAGCCCCTCATCAATTTAACTATTCAAATTGCGAACACTGTTAATAATTCCTCTGTCTCCAGCAGACCCACTGCAGACCTTGAAATCCCTCTGCTGCCTCTGCAGACAAGAACACATCTGGCTGCGCATCCATACCGTGCTGGATCAGAGTATTTATTAGCCTGGCAGCAGAGTCTCATCACCATGCAGTATGATGATTAACGGCTTCATTTTCACCATTGCTATCCAGAAGGGCCTCTCACGGGGCCATTTCCTCCCCTCACTTCTATCTTACAGTGGTGTAATTCCACTTATTTCAGCACATGGAGAACAGCATGAGCACAAGGGTCTGTATTTCTAAGGGTTTGTAGGGAAGATTTTGGGAAACATTTGGAGCTGCATGCCAAATTTCCTTCCATGCCTTTGAAAAAGTCCAGATGTCTGTACTTTGGGGGAGATTTGAAGGGGAAGCAGATGTAGGCTGACCTGTCTTCAGACAAAAGCCCACATTTTCAAAATGGCCCGATGCATGCTCTGCTGGGGCTCTAGGGCTGAAGATACTGAAACAAGCTAGGAATGACCTTGCTGCACATCAGCTGAACTGTGTTAATTGCTCTTACCCTGTGGTACATAAAAAGCATTTGGAAGCAGCTCATCTGTCAGAGGCAGTTCAGGCCTTGGAGCGTTTTGCATTCCTGCTTCCTAGACAAAGTTCCCATGCAGAAGCAACTTGTTAAGTGGCTCACCTCAAAATTTCCTGGACAGAAGTGCTCATATGTATGGTGGTACACATGCAGGTCCTACGCTTGGGTCGGGACAATCCTCAATATCAATGCAGGCTGGGGGATGATGTGAGAGAGAGCAGCCCTGCAGAAAAGGACTTGGGGGTACTCGTGGATGAAAAGCTGGACATGAGCCAACAATGCGTGCTTGCAGCCCAGAAGGCCAATCGCATCCTGGGCTGCATCAAAAGAACTGTGGCCAGCAGATCCAGAGAGGTGATTCTGCCCCTCTACTCTGCTTTCGTGAGACCCCACCTGGAGTACTGTGTCCAGCTCTGGAGCCCTCACCACGAGAAGGACATGGACCTGTTGGAGTGGGTCCAGAGGAGGGCCATGAAGATGATCCGAGGGCTGGAGCACCTCTCCTACAAAGACAGGCAGCGCAAGTTGGGATTGTTCAGCCTGGAGAAGAGAAGGCTCTGGGCAGACCTTGTAGCAGCCTTCCAGTACCTGAAGGGGGCCTATAAGAAAGCTGGGGAGGGGCTGTTTGCAAGGGCATGTAGCAATAGGACGAGGGGCAATGGTTTTAAACTAGAGCAGGGTAGGTTTAGATTAGACATTAGGAAGAAGTTCTTTACCGTGAGGATGGTGAAACACTGGAACAGGTTGCCCAGAGGGGTGGTGGAGGCCCCATCCCTGGAGACATTCAAGGCCAGGCTTGATGAGGCTCTGAGCAACCTGATCTAGTTGAAGATGTCCCTGCTTACTGCAGGGGGGTTGGACTAGATGACCTTTAAAGGTCCCTTCCAACCCAACAGATTCTATGATTCTATGCAGATAGCAAGTGATATGTGACAGTTTCCTAAGAGACCTTCCTGCTCGTACATGCAGAACAAAGAGATGAACTGCCTCTGCTGATGATGCCACAGCCAACGAAAATAACCAAACTAACTCAGACAAGGATCGTATGGTCTGCAGCAGAGAGCCAGGAGAGCGGCTGTAAAGTAGCACTGTTTCAGGGGAGAATCCCTTCAGAAGCGCAGCCCAGTAATGAGAGGATGAGGAACTTGGTAAAGATTCCTAGAGTCTATGTCTTAACCACAAACTTCCTTTAACCAAGTTACTTAAACCTTCTGGGTCTTGGTTTCCTTGTTTGCAAATTTGCAGCTGAGATACCCATCCTGGGGTGATGTAATTAGCTGATGTTTACAAAACACTTTGTGATTCTGCAAGGGATGTTACTGGCTACATGCAAGGAGTGTTTTTTGTATAGGACAGCATACATGAGTTTTTTGGTCTGTCTTGAAAGCTGCATGTTCTGTAAAACTGGGGTAATAAAAATTACTGAGCAGCTCGAATGAGTGATCTCAATGCCCCTGGAGTTATGAGTAACTGTGAGAAGTTGTCCACAGAAAAGAAAATTCTGCCTCTCTGAACACTGTTTGCTCCTTGAAAAACAATTTTGCTTCTGTGAAAAACAAACTTAGAAATCTAAGAAAATAATGGCAGAATTAAGTTTCACATCTCCACTCAAGTAGCTTCCTGAAGAAGATAAAAACCATTATTTTGTAGCCCTGATAACTTCCTGTGTGGACTTCCAAGTTCATAATGAGGCCCTAAACTAAAGTCCCTACGTGGAACTAAATTAATCCCTTCCCATGTAACACTTTTGAATCGTATTATATAGGAATAATTGGAACAGAATTTGGTCCTCAGTCAGATGTTTTATGAAAATATACAGACACAAATTATGAACTTCAGGCCTAGGTCAAAATCTAATAACGTCCACAAAAAAAAAAAAGTAAGTAAAAGCAGCCACACCTTCAAAATCTGATGCCAATCAGGGCTCTGAGCTGTGCAGGAACTCACAGCTAGACAGAGTGGGACAGAGTGGGATAGAGTGATACTGAGCTATTCTGATGTATTTAACTTTGCAAGGCCAGCCCTATCGATGGGGTTAGCAAGTGCAGCAAAATATTAGGGACAGCTAATTGTCCAGTAAAGACGCGTGGGTGATGCCACACAGATTTGCTGCTTTGCCTGGGGCAACAGAGACCTTAGAGCAACCAGCCCTGCTTCTCCACAACTTTGAGTCTCAGGTGCTGCTGACACTCTATTGCTGAGAGGACCTGTTTCCCCATATGTATTAATTTATAATATTAAAAATACTTCCGGCATGCATAAAGCCTGAGTGAAGAGGGAGGCATTCCTCTCTTTTGTCCCATTGTCTCTGGAGATTCCCGGTAGCCACAGTGCCTTTTCAAACAAGTTCAGAGCAACATGTTTGAACATTAGGAACTTATCCTCACAATATAAGGAAGCAGTTAACACAGAAGATGAACATGTGTTAGAAAACATAAGATCAGGGTTTAAAGCTTTTGATGTTGCCACTTCGTTAGCACAAAATCTTGATTCGTATCCCTTACTCTGCCAATAGAAAGGAGAAAAGGAAAAGGAACATTCCCTGCAAATCCATGTTGGCCACACTCGTATTGTTTCTCTAAAGACATGAAGGAGTAAAGTCATAAAGTCATAGAATCATTTAGGTTGGAAAAGACTCTTAAGATCATTTGAGTCCAACTGTTAACCTAACACAGCCAAGTCCACCACCAAACCATGTCCTTCAGCACCACATCTACACTGCTTTTAATTACCTCCACGGATGCGGACTCAACCACTTCCCTGGGCAGCCTGTTCCAGTGCTTGACAACCCTTTCTGTGAAGAAATTTTTCCTAATACCCGATCAAAACATCCCGTGGTGCAACTTGAGGCCATTTCCTCTTGTCCCATCACTTGCTACTTGAGAGACTGACCCCCACCTCACTACAACAGCTAGTTGTAGAGAGCGATAAGGTCTTCCCTGAGCCTCCATTTCTCCAGACTAAACAACCCCACTTCCCTCAGCTGCTCCTCATAACACTTGTGCTCTAAACCCCTCACCAGCTGCTTTGCTCTTCTTTGGACGCATCCAAGCACCACAATGTCTTTCTTCTAGTGAGGGGCCCAAAACTGAACACAGTATTCGAAGTGCAGCCTCACCAGTGCCAAGTACAGGGGGACAATCACTTCCCTAGTCCTGCTGGCCACACTTTTTCTGATACAGGCCAGGATGCTGTTGGCTGCCTTGGCCACCTGGGCACACTGCCAGCTCATATTCAAGTCGACCAACAACCTCAGGTCCTTTTCTGCAGGGCAGCTTTCCAGCCACTCTTCCCCAAGCCTGTAGCCTTGCATGGGGTTGTTGTGATGCAGGTGCGGGACACGGCACTTGGCCTTGTTGAACCTCTTACCATTGGCCTCGGGCCATCAATCCAGCCTGTCCAGATCCCTCACTGGAGCCGTCCTACTCTCAAGCAGATCAACATTCCTGCCTAACCTTGTGTCATCTGCAAACTTACTGAGGGTGCACTCGATCCCCTCGTCCAGATTGTTGGTAAAGATATTAAACAGAACTGTCCCCAGTACTGAGCCCTTTCAGTACTGATACTGATCCCTACGAAGATGGAAAAGGCAGGGAATGGAAGGATCAGGCAAATAAGGTTTTGTGTAAGGTACTCCACAAAAAGGGCAAAGCACCTTACTTCTCTAAGAGACAGAGAGGAGACTGTCCGGTGTTCAGAAATCAGGCCATGATGCATAAAGGCATTTAGGTGATTGAGTTGAGCAGGTTGCCCCAATGCCCTTGTGGATCTTAGCATATATATATGCATAAAAGCTATTAGGAAAGGCTGAGGGAACTGGGTTTTTTAGTCTTCAGAAGAGAAGGCAAAGAGGAGATCTTATGGCTATTTGCAACAACCTAATGGGAGGGTGTAAAAGAAGAAATGCCCCCCATTCTCAAACTGGGGGGCAACCACCCTATTGTGGGGTGGTAAAAGGAGATGGGGACATTAGATTACTAACTCCCAGCCACTTGAGGTTTATCTGAAAGAAGGCTGTACCTCTGTCTTTCTTTTTCTGACAGCTGGGAAAAGACACAGGGAAAGTACTCATTAATCTTCCTCCATTTGATTTCTGTATTTCTGAAGAATTTTAAATTGACAAGTGGGGCCTTTTGAGCGGTTCACTCTCCCTTGCAGGGTATTTTCTCAATTCCTTTTTACCTTTGAGACCTTGTGCACTCAAGCTATTTGCAATGTCTACTTTACACTACATTCAGCTCAACCGATTCGGCATTTCAGGCTTCACAGCTCCTTGCCCATATCCTGACTCAGGAGCCCACACCTTAAAACACATTCCTCCATATTATGACTGCAAGCAGGAATTACCTATGTCTTTTTTAATCTGTCTCTGGTCTATCTCTGGACCAGCTTAGTTTCTTGTCCTCATTCTCTTCATATCCCTTAAAATAACCTTGTTTTTTCTGTCTGTAAAATAGGACTAATAAGAATGACTTTAAAAAGTGGACTCTGCCTTGACATTAACAATCAGAAGAGTCCTTGTCATGATTAAGCATCCTGAGCTATAAACATACAGCTACCTGCACATGCCAGATGTATAACTAATAAATACAGTAAAAGATTCTGTAGGATCTGTCTCCCTTGGAGACCATTTTGATGATGTGAAACATCATTGTGTAAACTTAAATGGAAAGGAAAAGAGAGCACCAGTTCTCTTACATATGACAGAAGTGACAATGGGACTTGCAGTTTAACAAGCCCAGTCTACACAGGAAACTAAAGTAATTCTAAATTAACATAACTAATTAGCAGCCTTAGATAACATAATTGCTATGCAGAACTTCCCAGTTTTAGTTAGCATTCTGTATTAACTACTGTGTAATTATTAAGGCACCATACTCAGCACCAGCAACTTAATTATCTTTAGTATTGCTCCAGTCTCAAGCTTGAATGCTGATGATTAATAAACCACAATTATTTACATTGTAATTTTGGCATTTTAATTAAACTGAAAATGCACTTCGTTTGCTTTTTGCCACAGTGTTAATTTTTTAAATTAAGGTCAGATCTTTTGTCAAGCTTTTTTTTTAATCTCTAATTGCAAGTTAGATAGACTGATCTCTTGTCATCTTAATAAAACATTGTGACTGTTGGTGACAAATGGGTCTTGGGGTAACAAAACAGCCTCATTGTTCTGGAGTTATGTAACCCAGTGCTAATAACAATACCTTGATATGTTATTTCCATGATTCTTGAGTAACTTCAGTGTATGGAAGTCCCATTTAATTTTCTTTTAGAATTAGCCTCTGCAAGGGTCAGTTTGTTATTACTTAACATTATGAAAATACTTTGAAGGTCCTGTTGAGACCAAAGAATTTACAGACCAACAAGACCAAACGGGAAAGGGGAAGTGTTGGCTTACAAAAGTAAAATGATCTGCTCATTGTCACCTAATATGTCACTGTCAGAGCCAGGAATAGAGTCAAGGCCTCCCAGCTCTTATTTCTGTGTTCTGCCTGCTAGATCACCTTGCTCCTCACGTTAGCAAGTTTAGAAATGACAAAAGCGTGGAGGCAGAGGCTCAGTCCCTATTTTCATAACAGGGTTCCTGGCCTTAGTAATAATTCAAGATTTTTTTTATGCATTTTTGTAACTCCTCTGACTTCAGAGGATTTCTTTCTGATTTACACTAGTATAAGACGGATCAGGCCCAGGATTAATAGCTTTCCTCAGAGCACCTAAGCACAGTAAGATTTGCTTATATAGAGGAAGAATGATTTCCCTGCCATTATCCAGAGAAATTTACTATGAATTTGCAGCAAGTTCTGTCTCAGTTTTTGCCCTCTGAGCCCTCAGTGCTAGCCATTAGAAACTTTATAGGTAAGCTTCAGTTTATTTTTATATAGCCAGAATGTAACTTAACTCAAAATGTCAATGTGTTTGCCTTGGGGGAGAATAGGAAGGAGAATTCCCTAGTCCACTTCAGGGATTAGTCTTATTTGTGCTTGCTTTATTGCTACATCTTCCAAGTTACAGGACTCGAAGCCCAGAGGTAAAATGGCTGAACACTGGATCAAAACCCAGGCTTTTGGGAGCATAGTAAGAGAGGATTTGTCAGGAGGTCTGACTGAAACTCATGATAGACAGAAAATGAAGACTGGAAAAGATCCAGAGCAGAAAAAATATCTGTCAGCTTAGGAAAGAAACAGGTTATGAAAAGGAGAATGCTTTGGGCTGGGCTACTTAAAACAGGAGCAAGGAATTATCAGACTTTGGAAACTGAAGAAGGCCATGTAGGAAGCAAACATGGAAGCTGTGAAGAGGGAAGAAAAGAAAATGTTGTAATAGCAGTGCCACTTAAATGTGATCTAATCTCTGGCCTGGGCAAATCCAAGACCTATGTGTCTGCTCAGCCCAGCACAACAGTGAAATGACTGACTGCCAAGAAAGGAGAAAGCAATTGCCTGTCTATAGAGATAGCGCAGATATCTCTGGAGCTGTACGTTAAACACTTGTACTTGAACAGGTGAAGAAGCTTTCAGTCTATAGGGAAGAAACGTCTATGTCCACTATGTCCAGACTTATAAACGTGTGTCCATCATTTCCAGCTTTTACAGAGGTCTAGTAAAAAGGTTAACCCGCAAATCTTTTCCCCGTATGGGATGAAAGTAGGTCACTAAAGTAAAAAAACAAAAAACAAAAAACAGAACAAACCACAAAAGCTGATGCAAAAGCAGATCAACAGGTAACAGGAAAGAGAAGAGCCTTTTGTGACAAAACTCATACAAGCCTTTCCATCCACTTTCAAATTCCTCTTTTACATTGGAAAATCCTCCTTTTTAAAGATGTAATTAGCAATAATTGTAGGGCTGGATGCTTTTGTCATTTCATTCTTCTGCTGTAACTTCTGTGAATCTGCTATGGACTTATATAAGCAAAAGAAGAGTCACAAAGCCCCCGACTCTAGGGATCACTTGCCTATTGTTTTTATTGCAGATCTCTTAATCTCTGGAGATTATTCTTCAGTTACTTAAGCATTCTAGCTGAATTTCAAGACATTGTAACAATGAGCGGAGTGAGGACAGGGGATTTCTAGGCATTAAGAGAAGCACTTTCATTTTGTCCTGAAGCAGACATATAAAGTTAGGGATGGCAGCTTGATTCCTGAAGCTATTGCAGGCTTTGGGAATGACAGTACTTGCCAATTTAGTGAGGAGATAACAGAGCTTATTTACACCAGCTAAAGACTGGGTTAGATTCTCTAGTGCTGCACAGCCATCCCAAAAGTGTCCTATGTGATGGCCTCATTAGCTTTGAAAGATGTCATTTGAATTCTACTGCTTAGGTAAAACAGAAGGATGCTAAGGCTTTTCTCAGTCAGATTTATTATCAATATTCTCATCTGCATTTGGTGAGAAGAGTGTGACACTCTCTTCCAGAGGTAATCCCTGCCAGAGTAATCCCTACTTCTATCACTTCAAGATTACTCAGCTGCATTACTTTACCTTAATGCCCCTGGGAAACTCAAGCTGAGGAACAATTCTATGACCAATTTTCAAAGCAGCATCATGACAAAATTATTATTACACCAATATTTCTGTGTCTGTAGCAGCTGCCACTAGGTTTCTAAATGGAATTTAAAATACTAGGATCAACCTGTAAATCCCTAAATTTATGGGATATGGTTACCAGACGGACTGTCTCTTGATTCCTTCACAACTGTCCTGGCTGAGATTTCTAGGGGTGCTTCAGTGGGAATTCTCTGACTATAAATCAGAGGTCACAGACAGAATGCTTTTCACAGGGATGGCATAAGGGCTGGAGATACTTGAATGAAATCTGTATTTTGTAAGAGAGAAAGGAATTGCTTAGTGCAATTTTACTACAATTTACATATATCTGTAGTTCATAGGGTAGGAATGAGCCTACCCTATGTCTCCTCTGCACAGAGGCTTTTGTGAACTTACATCCATTCAATTACTGCTATGTACTTTGGGGCAAGAGGCAGAGTAATACTCTTCTGGTGCAAAGCATAGGCACCTGGTAAATTCCCATTTATTTTTAGCGGCTCTAGATCAGACCTGTTAAAAGGAACAGCCATAGCAAAAGCCCTTACAAGAAATCCAAGCTAATTAAATGTTGACAACTGCTGTATAGAATAATAATATTTTCATAAAGCTGACAGAGTTACGGAAGTATGATCTCCATGCAATGAATTAGATAAATCTTGAATGCCTTGCATAATTGTTCAATATTTTTCTATTACTTTAATTTGAAGAGCTTTTTATTATGACTACTTGCACCTCCACATGTTATCTTTCATATAATGTTTGGGATGTAATATACATCTGATTTTTAAAAACCAAAAAAAAATTAATTAAAAACAAAAGTAAATGAGCATGGTTGAGCATATTCACCTTCCACTTCACAGAGTTTCTTCAGAAGAAGCAGCACTGTGAAGGTCTCAAGATCCATATTTCATTAAACAAGTAAATACAAAGATAGTCATACTAAAAATGCATGGAATAGTAAGCCACATCTCACTTGAGTATAAACAATATTAGGTTTTGATGTAAACTGTAATCAATCAGAGAAGTATACACAGTCCCATTTTTTTATGCCTGATTGCTTTTGCCACAGTTCCTTTCTTCGTGGTGGTTCTTCTTTCTTCTTTCTTATTCTTTTTGGTGAATTCACAGGGAAAACAGAAAAGAAAACAAGCAGCTCCCCACCCCTCCGCTGTTATAGTACTTTACTTCTGTTTCTTTGATTTAATTCAATTTATGTTTATTTGATTTACATCTTTCCTAATTTTTACTGATTCATGGTTCCTATTGTCTTGGCCACACAGCAACCCTGCTCCATCTTTCTTCTCCACTTAGCCATAGAGAGCATTAATGCCAGCCATTGTCTTCCTGTGCGTTCAGTAGTCCTCAGAGGGTGTGTTGAAAGTCAGGAGTTGAGTATTCCTAGGCCTGGTTCTCACTGTCAGCACAAACCTAAATGAAGCATAAATTAATGCATCTGTTTCAAAGGATATTGTATACAAATTCAAGTGGAGATTTGGCCCCTGTTTGGCAACGCAGCTATTGGATAGCATATAAAGTAACTGGGGAGTTAAGTAGTCTGTCTGGTTTTAGTAACTTTAATAAGTAATTGCTCTGGGCTCTTTACAACTAAATAACAATTCTTTCATTTTCTTTATATATGCCGGTTTGAATTTCACGTCTGTTCCTTGGTTCCACATGATATTCCCCCATTTGTTGCCTAGGCTGGAAGGTGGATAGCAAATGGGGCTGGGGATGTTAAAGAAGAGGACAGGATGGGCTTGTGCTTAAGGTAATCATTGATACCCTGGGAAACTGCATTCTTTCCCTGCCTCTGTGATAGTCCTCAGATAACATGCTGCAAGATAAGAAGTCACATATATGACATGGGTTCATTAATTGCTTCCTGCTCCTTAAGTATCTGATCAGATGTGTTAAGAATTTGCAGCTAAAATTAGCATCAATGAGAACTATTTAATTTATAATGCCCAACACAAAGTGAATAAACAATTTGCATCTAAATTACTCTGTCTCAATTCCCATCTGGAAAATGCGAATAAAACCCCCTAATCTAACAAGAATGTCATGGGGAAAAAAGTGTGAAGTGCTGGCATGCTACAGTGATGACTGTCATAGGAAAACCCACAGAGAAATTAATAACTGTCTTTTTATAAGGATTTGATTAATATTCAGAAAATAAGTAAGATCTGTTAACCAGTCAGCAATGATAATGAAATTAATTTTTGTTAGCTAAAATTAAACACTCTTACTAAAAGAGGTATGGTCAACTGAAAAAAAAAATCCTGACGTGAGATTGTGTTGCTCTACAATCAGCTTAAACTTGGGAACTTCCCAACTTTAAAGCTGTCTGGCTCTGCAACCTCAGTGATGAAGCTAGTGTTATTCACATGAAAAACTACAAACACGCTGCCGGATACAATTCCAAAAACATTGTGTTTTTTTTTTAAATAAGGAATCAGCTTCTATACAGTATGTAAAAAGACTTCATGTATCATCCCCAAACTTACAGCGTATAAACTGACTGAATTTTCTGATAACTTACAAGTAAATCCATTAAGCAGATTAAGTTAAATTAATTAAAACCAGCATCCTACCAGAGGTCTGTCATCTGTGACACTTTTGAATCGGAATTGAATGACCTTCCTGACAAATAACAAAGACACATCAAACCTCTCAGATAGCAAAAACCTACCAAAATCCCCTCTTTGAAGACATTAAATGGAGGTTAGCAATTGTTATGATTATTTAGGTTAGTGACAAGCTTGAGTCAAGTTAGCATGTGTCAGCATTTGTGGAGATCAAGCAAAGGAAAATGAAGAAGGGGTCTGAATGTCTTAGTCTGATCAGGGAAAAGCAACTCTAAAACTGTTAGCTGGCATGAAGACTCATGAGAGTAATGAACTGGCAGTTTAAATGATGATTAAGCTGAATAGTGTCTGCCAGGAGGACACAGAAAGCTCTGTCACCAGGGAAGAAAAACAAAATTACAGCCTAAGAGACTGACAGCTCCTTATACCAATATCCTCATATTCTCTTTTCTGCATCCCCAGAAGACTTGGGAGCAATGCAGGCTTCCTCAGAGCACGCTGAAGGAGGAAAAACCTAGGTTAAGCACTATGTCTGAAATGAATGTGCCAAGAGTGACATCTAAGTAGTGTCCTTGACTGAAAATTGCTCTAAATAAACACTCCAACCGCTTAATTCCAAGCTTGCATTTAAATGTGTGACTGAATTTGTGTCTATGACTCTCTGCATCCTGAGCACTTCCTCATCCTCAAAATTTTTGTCAAACTTCGCCCTTCTCAGGTTGTTGCTCTTTAAGGTGCCTTTAGACAAAAGGACAGTAAAGATGACATTCTTTCTAGAAAGAACAGGGAGCTACATTTTGCTTTATGTATTCCCTGCTTTCTCTTCACTCTTTCCATAGTGCATCTTCCATCTGTAAATCTTTGCAAAGACTCCGCTCACTCTGTCTCATGCCCTTGTGGTTAAGTTGCTGTGTTGAGCAAAGAGATGGACTATGCCTCAGTCTCTAATGCTGCAGGAAGACACCAGCCCATTGCCCAATCTCAGAGGCTGTAGGAAAAGTCCGTTGTTCGCATACCAGGGGTCCCAAATAACAGTTTTCATTATTTTGGGTTTTGGAGACTTTTTTTTGCAAAACATGAACACATTTATGGTTTCGTATCAACAGCTGCAGGGGAGAAGTAGTGTTCTTCCTCTTTATCACTGACTTGTTGGCCACAGGTCTCCCCACAAGTGATGGTGGGGTATGAGAGCTCTACTGACAGGTACCTGGCAGCAGCTACATTGAAGAGAATGACAATATCCCCATGCGTCTGTCAGTTTGATTCCCCACAAGGAAGCCACTTTGGTACCAGTTTACAGGCTGGACTTGAAAGTATCATTTTTTCATGCCGCAAAAACAGAGGCCTCAGTGCTTGTCTCCTTTCTGCCATCAAAAATCAGTGGGAATACAGTGCTGTAACTCAGAATAAGTTACTAATGAAGTGAGATGGATGTTTTTACACACAAGTTCTAATCCACAAGGTAAGTCAAAATTCCTGTAAACGGGAACAGTGGCTGCCTTGGTTTATAGAGATGTAAGGTTTAATTCCTCAATTTATATACAAACACTGAATCAATAGCATTCCTGTGTATGCAAAACTCACTCAAGTCAATTGTCTCTATTGGGTGTTAGATTAAACTCTGCCTGCAAGACAAATTGCGTATATGTTGACTGAAAACAAAACAAAGGCTACTGTGAAAGGTGTTTTGAAATCTAAGACACCACATAACTAAAGAATGAGTTTACATAAAAAAGAAAAAATGATGAAAAGAACTGTCATTAAGCACTGTATTGATAACGATAACCTCTCCCATTATTTGACTGGCACCCGTCCACTTATACTTGCATTGCTATTCTACCTCTGTTTCTAAATCACGTTGAAATGTTAAGACTTCCACATTTATTCACATTTCTAAAAGAAGTTGTGTGACCAACTGAGGATGAAGGAAAGGTGACTATTGTCAAGCAACTGAAGGCAATTGATTCATTAGCTACCCCAATTTGCCTCTATTTATGTCCTTTTAAGTAGTCCATCCTCACTGAATTTAAAATCCCATAAAGCAACACCACCACCTACAGTTCAAACATCAGACTCTCCACCATATGCTAATTGTACCTCTCTCTGTCCTGAGCTAAAAGCCGTGTCAGACCTAAGAGTAACTCAAAATATCCAGTACCACTTTAATTTTCATTACCCAAAATTTGAGGTTGGTTTGGAAAAAAGAAGAAACAAAAGAAATTAAACACCTTGGTATACCTTTTTTAAAAGAAAGATTCTTCTCTATGTTTTCATCTTGCACTCTGATTTCTGCAGTACAGAACTCGCCGTGAAATGCCTTTATGCATTGTAAGCAGAATGTTTTAGTTCCAGAGCAATCCAAGTTCCTCAGAAATTGGTGCTTCTATATTTCTGTGGAAAAAAATACCTTTGTCAGCAATGGGAACTCATGAGGTGCTTGTTGTGGAGAGAGACTTCTCTTTCTACTACTGGAAAAGGATACCATAGCATAAAAGTTGTTTTACTGCGATCATTTTCCAGTGATTATTTCCCACTTTGGTTCTTTGTCCCATGCTGCCAACCACACTGTGGCTTTGGCAGGCTGAAATGGATACTTCCCTCTCAGTTTCACAAAGGTGGGTACCAGGCTGCATTGCACAGCTCCATGGTCTCCACGGTGACAGTGATAGAGAAAGCTAAAATCTTGTTACTTGCAGATAATAGGAGTTGAAGGGAAGTGAGAGAGCCCACAGATGCTATTCTGTCCTATGACCTTTATCCATTCCTCCCCAAAGTAGTAAAGACAATTTGTTAGCAGCTTTTGACTCCTTGTCTGCCCTAGAAGGCTCTGTTAGTGGTTTTTTTGTACCAGTGTAGTCTGGCTGTTAGAGGGAACCACAAAAGCTTCAGTACAGAAAAGGCCAGTGATTACCTGAATTTATTGTCTGTAACCCTGGCTGTGCCTGTTTATGCACCATGTTTTCTATTGTCACCAGATGAACAGTTATGCAGAATAATGCATATAAATTGTTCTTAAGATGCAATCCTAAGCCACTCACGTAGCTGTTTATAGCTTTCAACACCAAGATACTGGTTTATAGCTTTGGCAGTAGTCCAGTGAAGAAAGCTCTGTTCAAGTCCTTTGTAGAGTGTTTTCACGTGATTAACCAATTCATGATCAAAGGAGGCTTAAATGTGCTGTTTAAGTATTTCAAGGAACTTCAGGGAATAGCCATTAAAATTTTTAAAAATGAAGAAAACAAGTGTGTGTCAATTTACTGGTAGCTTTGCTTAAATAGAAAGCTAAAAGTTCACTGGACAAGGGAGTTTCTTTTATTGAAAAAGCACAGGAAATCTTGATTTCACGTCAAATAATATGGTCCATGAGGTTGGTGGTACTGATACTAATTTACACTAGCTGAAGATCTGAGCTTGTCTCCTTATACTTACAGACCCCCTACAGTATTCATGCCATGCTATATATTAAACTAATACTTAAAGGAGTTAGAACTGATAATAGAAAATTAATGCAGCCAATGCTGAAAAGTGATTGACAGTGAGTTATGATTAGATGCAGCCACAGGGATCTGTTGTGCAAACACCTAAGCAATCCACAGAGAAGACCCAGAAGAATTTTTAAGATGCCACTCACAGGGGCTCCATTCTCTGAGGAGCCACAGATATAGGCAAAGAGAACTTTGTGGCCTGTTTTAGCATTAGAGTTATTACCTGTAACTCCAGTGGACCCAACCCTGCAAGCTAGAAGAACCCACAGGTGTGTAATGGATCTGTTCACACGCTTACAAGCTTCAATTCTGTCAGACAGGTGCATTTTTGGGGCAGATCCCAATAACATCAGCTGCAAAACCTGTCTGCAATCTGAGCTCAGGACCCCCTACCCCAGCTGTTTTGCAGGACTTTTAACTTTGCCACGTTGACCACTAGAGGGTAGTAACATACATTTGCACTAGGTGCCCTACGAATAGGAGAATGGAGTAAGAGGTGAAAAGATAAAAAGGACGCCTGGTGTACAGAGAGGAGGTGCCAGACCTCACCAATGTAAGTGTGCCCTCCATACATGTGTCCCTGTATAGACAATCATTCACTACTGTGAATCTGTAAGATCAAGAATTACTGGCCAGCTAGGAGAACCATCTATGAAATCCCATGTTTGAAGTTAGACGTTTGTTTTCAAGACCTTGCCTTAGACAATACAGAACACAAAGGTAACATGCTACATTATTTTCCACAGTTGTATGGGTAGCTGGGAATAGCTTAAATGCATTGTACCATTACTAATGCTGGCAGAGATACCAGCATGATTTCTGCATGAGAGGGCAAGAAGTTTTTGACTTGTAATTATCTGTATCTTTACAAGTGGGATAGAAATTTTTTTAAGTGATCTTGGTACTGAAACATCTGACTTAGGTTCACACAGAACCGAGTTGCTGTCAAAAAGCTAACCAAAATTCTGCCATATATAAGTAAGTATATTTTGCAGAAGGATCTCTCCAACAGCAGGATTCAGTATAGTTTGTCCATACACCTAAATCTTTTCCTGTGTTTAAGTATCTTATTCTCATCTGTATGACTCTGTCCCTGTTCCTGTTCCTGTTTATGCGACCTAGAGCTCTATCCAGAGTGCCTATGAGTAACAACTATCTTCAACTGTTGTTACCGATAGTACAATTTTTGCTGTAACTGGAAGAAGAATGGTATCTTGACTCTTTTGGTTTTCAGTTCTTCATGATTCTCTCTGTTTTACAAGCAAAATTGTTTCTACTTGTCTCCTTTGAGATAGTCAGCTTGATTTCACGTCATCGATAATTAGATGGACTTCATGACACATACTGAGTCGTTAAGCTTTAGCAGAAAGTATTTTGGGGTTATTTTGCTTTTAAGTGTCCCAAGATTCCATGGCTTTTTTCAAGAAATAGAGACAGAAAGCTGTGTTGTGGCTGCTGAATTGGAACTCCAAATTTGTTTTCAACCATGTTTCAGTTGTAGACCTCTCAAATGATGGTGGGTAAATTATTTTATCATGTACCACATGTCTGTCTTTGTGAATTGGGGAGAGTCATCACTGGGAGAGGGATTGTCACATACTTACGTCTCACCAGTATTTCTTAAGATACAGCTCTTACTCAGGTTTGGAACTCTACATCAAGTTGTACCATAAAATCTAATTATCTGCAAATGCTGATGTGAACAACATACATGCAGTGAGAATTCCCCTTTTTAAAAATATGTTATTTTTTGTTAAAATGTCCACTAGAATGGAAACAGTGTTCAAGCCACGTCTTGACTTTACCACCACTGATGTTTGTTTACTTCGTACATTTTTTAAAAGTTATTTATACTTGGTCAGGACCTGGTCTTTGGACTTTTAAGAGACATATGACACTATCCCCATTAAGTTAATTACAGGTATTTTGCTTACTTCTATCATTCCAGTTCAGGCCTGTTTCACTAGTATTTCTTTCCACGCGAGTTGTGTGTTCTTCATTTTAGGTATATTTTGTTTTTCTTAATATAAGTGGGGTAAATGGAAAACCCAGTGAAATACTACTTCTGTGGCCTATCTCATCCTGTCCCTTGCAAGTTCTGGGACTGCTAATGTCAGTCTCTGTGATTTATCTGCTGGGGTAAAGTTGTTCTGACCTGCAATAACAAAGTACATCATTGTTGGCTTGCATGTTATAAAAATGATGCACAATACTCACATCTAAAAGTCAGAATAAACCTTTTACGTAGCTCTTTGTCAGTTCTACAAATGGTTGCAGTTAATCGATGCTATAAAACTTTCCTTCGGGCACTGGTATTCAGCTTTCACACTGGGAAATGCAGTTTGAATCTGACATTTTAAATACCGGTGGTATTATCTAATGAAATAACTCGGGGTTTGAAAATCCCCATCAGTAAAAAAGCAAAAACCTGCTGTTGAGTTAGGGTATTTAAAAACATTTTTTTGAGCATTGGGAAAAAAAAATACATTGTACAGAGAGTATTATTTTGCTACTCTTTTCCTGCAGATGCTTCTAACTCGACCAGGGGTCTACTGTCCCATCGGTGCATCCCTGTAATTTTCATCAACATTAATGGGAGCTATATGTATGAGATGATGAGGGCATACATTGAATTCAAATTATTTTTTTCTTTATTAACAAGTGTCATACAAGTCTTGTCATGAGGAAAGCCCTCGAGACTTTTTTCTACCTTTCCATAACGAACACTGTAGATTAGGCAGACATTTCAGGATTTCTCCAGGATATACTTTTTTTTCATTTTGTATTTTACAGATTTGCCATTCTGAAATCAACTAGCTCCATCTCAGGGGCTGTGCAAAGAAATGAGGCAAAGGAAAGGAAAATCTCCCAGGTGATGACAAACTGTGGAAATTCCATAGGCTTTTATCTGACGTTTTAATAGTGAATCACTGGCTAGACGTTTTCTTACTTGCATTTAGTTGTATAAAGATGGCATTTGGAATTTTGCTGTTATGAAGCCCTCAAAAAAACAGCATTATTATCTATCAAGGCCATTTTCTTAGCATTTCCTGAAATTCTGGACACTTAAAAAAGGATGGCATAGAGGAAAGATGTAAAAAGATCACGGTGGAAAAGGCAGAGGAGAAAAAAAAGCCTTCTGGGACTCTCCTGTTATAGTACACGCTGTACTGTATCCAAGGCAAGCCCATGCCTAGAGGGCACAATCTATCCTTAAGTGTATGTGACCTACTAACCACAGTGAAAAAACAAGAGCAGGTGATCTGATTTACTGCTTTTCTGAGCGAATAACTTTTGCCTTGGCAGGAGAAATTTGAAGAAGGCACTTGTGCTAATGTGTGCGCTGCTGCTCCCGTGGGATTCCTGGACTGTTCTTCAGAGCAGTTGTGTCCCAGCTTTTCAGCAAAACTGTTAAAAAGGTCAGTGCAAACTGATCATATTCAAAAAAGACAATCCTTCAGGCCTGCCGTTGGAGTGTTTGTTGTTCTCATTTCTAGGCAGGAGAAAAAAAATAAATAACATGCAAAGAATGCATTTCTGATACAACTTTTCAGGAATCTCAGACTTTTCAAGGATCCTTTTCAAGGATCTCCAAGTATGTCATAAAGAGCAGGTCAGTTGGAAATATTCTCTAAAAAGGAATGAAACAAAGAAAAGGAAGCTAACAGCAGTAATGGGATTTTAGACATCTCAACTTTGGGCTGCCTACTTTTAGCTAATTTGAATAGGACCAATTTTAGGTGGGCAGGGGCTCTGCACTTTTTGCCAGTGGCGCGGCAAATATCTGTGACCCATAAATTCACTAGTTAGTTTGGCAATCCTTGGTCAGAATGACTTGCCCAAGCTCATGCAGTAAATCAAAACCAAAACCCGTATAACAGGACAGATTCCTATTTTCCAAAGTTTGTTTATTCAACCGGTTCATAACACTTTCTTCCTGTTCCAGATGAATCATTTAATCACTACAACGCTACAGTTTGTTTCAGCTTTTTATATCGCCAGCAGGTGGGGATTTAAAAAGCACTTTGCTGTTCACCTTTCGGTCATCCTCATAACTTTCATCTGCGTATTGTTTTATTTTGCTAGAGGCTTTCCCAACAGGCTGGCGTTTTCTCTAAAAAGCTGGATCACCTATGGAGATAGGAACTGTGACCTTCTGGTGCTTGAATGGTTCTACAGAAACTTCAGAACTTCCTTTACTTTTTTTTTTTTTTTTAAAGAAAAGTCATTAAAACATAGGTTTTAGAGGGTCTGAATTCCCCTCCTACAATTCTTTGCTCTTTGGAGAAGCAGGCAAAGTGCTTCAGCCTTCAGTATTCTGGACTGCCCTGTTCAATACCTCATGGATTTTGGAGTGGGATTTTTCACTTTTTGATAAATACTATTTATACTTTTATGGTAGCAGCATGAGCATAGCTCAATTGTCTAAATATTGTTGTAGTATCTAGTAATATTGCTCTTGTATCTAATAAATATTGCACGTAGTATCTGGTGCTCCCACTCTGAATGTGTTTGAGCCTCTTTTTTACTGAGCAGAAAGGGCTCCGAAGAAAATTCAGTTACTAAGGAAGGTGGTAGGATTTCAGTGTATGTTTTCTGTTAATTTTGTTGGGCTTTTTGGGGGGACAACAACTGATTGGTGTAGTTAGGAAATATATTTTAAGGAAAATGATGGGTGTTTTGCCTTTGTGATATAAACCCAGTATTTTGACCAGTATAAGTAACCACTTGCACCAATTAATAGACCTCGGTACGCAAATCTTCAGAACAGCCTCTCCCTTCTTGGCTGTGCAAGTGGTGGTAGAAGAATCCTGTAGCTGCTTTCCTTTTGATGAGCAATATCCCGCTGACCCCTCAAATTGTTCTTCAGTTCTTTACTTACTTTCATCAAATGAAACTTCTCCTGTTGCTTTATGCTTGATTCTGCCACCAGGTGTGCTGGCTGTTGCTAACCTACACCTGCCTTGCAGTTTTTATCCCAAATACTGTCCTAAGTCAGGAACTACCTCATGTGATCTGTCTTCCTTAAAAGCCTATCTATCTTTTGCACTTGCCACTACTATATGTGGCAATTTGATGAATAGACATAGATCTGCTCATTGGTGCATAGTGGCCTCAGGTTCTTGGCTCCTTTGTTCTATTTGCCTACTGCTTAGCTTGGCACTCTTTTTTCTTGTTTTTGAGTAATGCCTTTTGTTTTCTGTGAGGCTGCTGTGAATATAAAGAGCAAAGTTCCACTTTGTCACCTCATCAAACTCTTTGCTCATCTTTTACCAAATACCCGGGATAGTGTATTTTAATGCAGCAGAGGACCCTTTATCATTTTTCCATTGCCATCAGTTGCTGGCCTGTCTTTACCTCTAGATCTTCCTTCCAACATTCTGTGGAACACAGGTCTGGATGTCCTCTTCTCAAATTCCCAGTGCGTGCTAAATCACTACAAATCTGTGCACTTTGCTATTTCCCACTACGCGTGAAATGCCAGGTATGCCTTATCTTCCAAGAGATATGGCATGCCTCCAGATCACAATTCCTGTCTGAGGGTCATTTCTATAATTCTCCCTGCAGTAGGAATGGCAGGCTATTGTAACCAAGAAACCAAGTGCTTCTTGTAGTTAAAAGACAAATTATCCAACAGCGTAACATACACAATGTTGTGTGATAAAAGGAAGGAGCTCCACAAAGGAGCTCAGAGAGACAATAGCAGGAGGGAGGTGCCCAAATAATACCCTGCTGGCCTACTCCCAGGGGCCATCAGCACAAGCCCAGATGAGCACAGGGGCACAAGGGCCAGCAGAAACCCAAATCAAGGACTCTCCAATCACCTTTGGACTAAGGGGCACACCACCTTAGGGGTGGGACACATTACAGAATGCAAGGGACACAGGACTAATTATGGGATTTTTAGGGGAGGAACCAAAGGTGGAGAAAGGGAGAGGTTTAGGTGATTTGGGGAGGGACAAGAGTGGGAAAACAGAGGGGTAAGCAAATAAAAAGGGCCGGTTGTATACACATAACTGGCTAGTCAGAATGCCTGTCTGGCTATGCCCTGTGCTGGATCAGCGTGGTCTGTCCTCTTTTCTGATTCTTTCCTGGGTGAGGGGTCTCTCTTCCGTGTGTATATAAGTATGGGGGTGTGAGTCCAGCAACTGGAGACAGACCACAGGCTGGAAGGCCTGTGTGTCTGTGATGCAGTGACTGATCGAGTGTGGGTGTGCAAGTGAGTGTGTGATCACTAGCAAAGATCAAGCTAAACTAGCTGGTGAGTAGATGAAGTGACCTGGGAGCAAGGGGGTGGGGGGTCTCTAAGGGCCAGCTCCAGGTGTGAGAGCACCTGTGCATCTCTAGGGGTGAGAGCATAGGGGAGTGTGTGTCGGGGGAGTGGGGGCATCAGCCTTACTGGCTTGTATGTCCAGGTCCCAGCAACTGAGCAGACTGGTATCCAGGGACCAGTCACTGGGCAGACTGACTTATGAGTCCAGTTGCTGAAGGCATCCGCCTTGTCCATATATATATATATTCTTACTAATGGATTTACATCCTGCTCAGCCAGAGAGGGGAGCAGGATAAGGCCATCAGTGCTGCCTATGTTCACATGAGTGCTCCAAGTGTCTGTCCAGGAAGTTTGTCCAGACATGCAGATATATAGTGTGTATGTGTATATATGTGTATGCGTAGTGTATATGTGTGCTTTGCGTGTGTATGTCTGCTAGCAATACATCTTCAGCCTCGCTAATGGCCAGACATGGGCATATGGAGCCTCGCCTCTCTCAGGCTGTTGGATTGAGAATGATATATTTTCCTCCAACATACACATATTGCATTGCTCCAGTTCATTTGTGCATTACTGTCAACGCAATAGACACACTCCCTAGCTTATCTCGTGAGTACTCCGATGTGCACACATGAAACATGCACCCACCCATGCATCCATACTCAATTGTACAGTACCTCATGATCCCTTTTCCATCAAAACCTTATGTTGCACATATAGCTAAAATCACTGTACATGTTAAACTCAAACTGTACCTCTTACTTGCTCTGCTAAATGTTCCCCTGTGGTCTAGAGAATTAGTACTTTTACTTCTTCATCCCATTCAAAACTTTTTAGGCTACTTGAAATCTCTGCAGAGAAATGCAGGGATATTCTAGGATGTTGACTGAATGTTCCACTGAACCATCTGTGATAAAATCTAGAAAATTTGCTTTATTCAGCATATTTAACATCATACAACTTCACTGCATATTGTTAGACTGCCAATAAAACATTCATGATAGCTACTAATACATGCTTAACAGTCCCTTCTTTATGATATAGTCCATCAACTTGTGATCAGGCTGCACGTGCATTTTTTGGTAAAAGTTGAATGGGTGGAATTGCTCTACAACAGAAAAGCACAGCCAGACACCATGTTTCTGTTTTCACATGCCTATTTTCTACATTTAACCACCAAATGTTCTGGTCTCTCAACTCTACTGTTTCTGGGCCTCCTGAGCAGTCACCTTGCTGATGGAGCTGCTCCATACAGCTGCAGGCTTTCAAGAACGGTGCCTCACTCATAATTTTCTTCACTTTTGGGGGTTCTTGAGCATCGATCAATGGATGTTACTTGTCTCAAGGATTTACTGTCTTCTGAGAAGTATGCACATAATCTGAAGAGATAGCTAGCCATCTGTCATGGTGTCAAGTTTTTAAGGGAAGACAAAAACAAGCTCATGGAAAAAGAAATCTGTTGAGGACTACGGCACACACAGAAACGACATCTGGCTCAGAAAGTCCCTGAGCTGAAAACAATTGGATCCTGAGAAAGTACTGCAGGGAAAAATCATATACACTTGCCCTGGACTTATTCTTCCCTAAGTTTGTGTTTACAGGCACCATTGGAGACGTGGTATTAGGGTAGATGGATGCTTGATCTGACAACCCAAGACATACATCCTTTTGGTCTCTTGTACCTCAAAGACAGGTCAGCTACCACAGATCCATCCTCACCCTGAAGTTTCTGATTGCTTTCAGGTTTGTTTTCCATCGAGACCCAGTCAATGGCTTCACACATTAAACCTATGAATGTGTCTATATGGAGCATTCATATTTTTATGAAATACAAAGCTCAGTGTTTGAAAAAAACTTCACACAGGGGTTTTCACATTGTTGTATTAAGCTGGAAAGAGCTTTTTGTTTCCTAATAGTTTAACAGTTCTGTGAGGCACAGGCAATGACAGCAGCAAGCTTGAGAAAAGGACATTAATATTTCCAAAGGGATAAAGCAAGTCCACAGTCCAGAGCAACTGATATTGTGAAAGCAGTTATCTGTTTTGTTATTAAACATTTTACAAGCTTTTACCTTAACCTGGCTTGAAATAAAGATATGATATGTAGATGATAAGCTAACAGTTCATTTTTTGGGTGAACCTTAAAAATGAGGTACTAGAAAATATAGAATGCCAAGAAACCCAATAATAATCGCTAAATACATAATAAAAATGAACAACAACAGAAAAATTTCCAAACTGCCTATCTAAATACTATCATGGTATACCTCTGCTGAGCGATGTGGACCCATTTAGGAGCTGCTAATGTGGGAGTCTTTGTGGAAGCACTGTCCTCTGTCCTCCAGTAACCAGTGTTAACTAGTTCCTCAGCACTTGCTGGCTAGTAGAAAAAGCGTCTGAAATCTGAGGGTGTTCTAAAAATTTGAGACACCATCCACCTACTGAAATCCCTTTCTTTTCTTTGGGTCTACCTCAGCTTCTTAGGAAGATGGTACACATCTAATGCAACGGAGACAAATTGTCAATTTTAGACTGTTAGCATCTCTTTGGAGATGGTCCAGACTGATATAATTATTTTCAATATAGGTATTACCAGTTTGTCAACAGTATTGATGCTCAAATGTCCCTCAAATACCTGGCTCAGTTTATTATGGAGTATCTATACAATGAGGTTAATTCCCAAAATATTTTATTCCCAATACCATTTATTAAAGGGGTGTCATGTGTCCATAGGTATGTAGATGGAACATGTAATTCAGGATGTGATAATGGATCCTAACATTGCAAATGCTGAATACTTTTACACTGTTTATCTTTAATATGTCATTATCATTGGTATTAGCTATTACGTTATTCTAATTGGAGACAAACTCCTAGTTTATGTGAAATTCTTCTTACCATGAGAAGACTATTGATTCATTCTATGCTAAGTGCACAAGTTTATTGGTTATTCTTGCAAGCTTGACACTTCCTTTTTTTTTAATTATTAACTCCACAAATACATTCAACTGAACAAGTGAAAATGATTGAATAAAATGTCCTCATGGGCCTGTTTTTTCCCTCTAGCTTCTTGCGTCATTTCAAGACCCATCTTGACCCTTAAGATTCTCATGGGAATAAGAAGAAAGACAATGGCAAGCATCTAAGAAAACAAATGATCATGAGGACTTTCATTAGACACAAGCTAGTGTCAATGGGAGTGAGTAAAAAAAGCCAAAAAATGCAAATAATTTTGCTCTGCTTTGTTTCAGAAGTATGACAAAACTGAGCAAAAATTCTAGATCATGAAGACCTTTTTTTTTTATTCATGCCTTACTCAAGCAAAACTTCTGCTGGCATCTGTTTTGAGTCCTCCCTGAGTGAAATTCCTGGGATTTAGTCCTTTAATGAGAACAATGAAAGAAAAATAATTAATGGGGAAAGATGTAAAAGTACTGAAGATGGTGCCAATACACTAACTATACACTTAAGTTTACGCTACCTGTTCATTTAAGCACAAGTTGATACAGAATAAGGTCGGGGAAATCATCCTATATGCATCCCCAAAGATATCTGATATATCCAACGACAGCAGAGCCCTGTTTATTCAAAATACTTTTGGAACATCAAAACATTTGGATAAACAGGGCTTCAAATAATTGAGGGAGTTATTGTATAAGTAATTCACACCAGGGGGACATAACCTAGATTCAAAGGAGTGAGTTTCAGATCAAAGAGGTACAGATAAATGGGATTTTGCTCTATACGAACAAATAAAATAAACAGCATTTGATTATTCAGGAATCAAGAAGCGCCCAAACGTGTTTTCAAAAAACCGTTTAGGATGAATGGTCAAAATTGTTGCAATAGGCCATATAGAAAAATATTCCTATGGAATCAAAATAACAAATAACTAATTGAGACCAAAAAGGTGTGTTGGTTTTTGTGTGTGTATGTGCATGCGTGTGTGTATATTTTGTGGGCTTTTTTTTTGTTTGGATTTTTTGTTTGTTTGTTTGTTTTTAAATTGCTGATCTTCCAGTCAGGACCATATGCACTTTAACAAGGTTTTTGATCTTCTTCCAGTTGTGACACTGATACATATATTTTGGTGGATGGTGGGGATTTGTAACATCTGTGGCTCTGTTACTCATTTTCCCCAATGCCCAATGGAAGCAAACAGTAAAAAACACAACTTGGGTCTTGGATAGACAATATTGTCTGATTGCTCATCTTTCTATTAATATCATGACCCAGATACGGTTTATCTACATACAGACACCACAATCTCCATTAACTGCCCCTTAGAATACAAATCTTGGCATTTAAAAAGATGTTAAGTGTGCAGATCTATGCTGATATTCACCCCCTGCATTGCTAACACCGTGGTGTGGATAATTTGCTAATTTAGACAAATAAACAGCCTTTCCCATTCCTGTAATTCAGTACTGCCCCTTACTGCCTGTGGAGGGACCTTTTAATAGTGGGGGTGGCAGGGGAGGGAACAGACTCAACATGTAAAGGGGAGTGAAAGGCCTGAAAACGCAACGCATTTAGATTCCCCCAACAGCTTGATTTCCACAGCCAAGAGCCCAGCCAGGAGCGTGCTTCTCCCGCCATGGTGCCTCACCTCAAACAGCCCCATCCCAGCTTGTAGGCCATAGGGAAAAGCAGGTCCCTGAGGGATGGTGTGTGTGGAAGGTGCCTTCTACCCCAAAATTCAGAGGCATTTTTTCAGCTGTGTCGCAAGACATACCAAATTGTCCTCTTGAATCCATCCCCACGTTTCTGGGCCTTGTAGTTGGGTTTTTGAGCCCTGGGGTCTGTCAGCGCTGCCAGGTCCGAGTCCTGTGCCACACCTGTGGCAGGTTCACGTCGTACCACTGGAAGGCTGTGCCTCAGCCCTGGGGCAGGTCTCCTAGGCCTGTCAGCCGCCCACTTGGCCGTCGGTCCTAACAGCCTCTCCACAGGCTGCCCTAACACCATAACCCACGCAGCGTTCCCCACCCCGGCCCTAGACGCTCCCCCCCAGCTTTTGGCGGGAAGAGCGCTGCGGCGGCGGCGGCGGCAGCACCGCCATGTCACCGCGGTTTCCAGCAGGGCCCGCTGCCTCCTCTCTCCTCCCCCCTCCGGTCCCGCGGCTCTGCCGGGGGCTGTAGCACAGAGGGGAGGGGAGCAGGGCGTGGGGAAGTGCTGCCCCGGTTACTGGCATCGTTTTCCCCAGCTGCTTTTCCTGCCTCCTCGGTGAGGGGCTACGAGCTCAGGTGCGTGAGGCAACGCACCGCGGCTCTGAGGGGACAGGGGTGGGAGACTGAGAGGGAGCAAGAATTAAAGAGGAGCAGCTGTTGGGTTTGTGGTAAGGTGGAGGAAGGAAAATGCTTAATGAAAGCTTTGGGGGAGGGAGCTTCGAGAAATGGCAGTTTAGGGTTGAGTTAGCAGGGGAGGATGGTAAGCACCTGTGGGGGCTGGAGGAGGTAGAGGTGGCCGTTGGCCAAAGGTCGAGGCAATCCTGTCAGCAGAGGAGTTGCAGTGGGGGGTCACACAGGGTGAGGTCTGGAGGGGATGCAGAGGAACGGGGATGGTTTGGGGTGTTTTGGAATTTGCTGGCAGGTTGCTGCAGCGGCACAGTCTGGACATGAGTAAAGATGAACCATAAAGAGCAATGCAGGGGAAAGTCAAAGCAAGTGTTGGGGTTTTGTTTCCTGAGGAGACAGGAGGTTACCTTCAAACTGGTTTAAGGTTTCAGGCCACTGCCCCGGTTTCCTCCCACCTCCTCATCATGTTACTCCTCTGCAACGTGTTGGGTAGAGTTGTGTTGTCTGTAACACAGGTAAAGAGCCAATTTCTAGTTTTAGTCCAGTTCACATCAGCAGCTGCTGTCTGTAAATACAGGTATTAAAAAAAGGTAAATTTCCCTGCTAAAAAAAACCCCAAACCCAAAGAAACCTGAAATAGTATTTTTCTCTCAATGAGCAACAGATAATTATAAGGCTTGTTCAAATTTTGCCCTCTCTTTGCCCCTTTCTTTTACAGGCTTGTCAAGGCTTCCCCCTCTGACTGAAGAATCATTGCTGGTATTGTGTCTCAGTTGCAATTTGGTCAGAATATCTTGACCAGTTTTCTGCTTGGAGTGGAGCAGAGAAGAAGGTAAAAAATTGAACTTGTGTGTGGTAATGGTTTCAGCTTGATAGTCCTGGAGTCTGGCTGAAACTGTTGTATGGTTCTGCATCTAGAAAATACACAGGCTTGTGCTTAACTTGAAGCATATCTGCAGAATTTTTTATTTCATCCAACTCCTTAAGCTCTGATGGTTAAACACAGGCATAAGTACTTAGACAAAAGCAGTGAAAGTTTTCTTATGCTGCTGATATGGGGCTTGTGGATCTGGGAATCAGTTCCTATTGCCATCTAACTCCTGGATTTTCTGCTGTATTTCTAATTAAGATAGTGGCCATGCCATTTTTGATCTGTTCATCTAAGGACCTGAAGTCTATTTGCTCCCATCAAGCTCCAAAGCAGGTCTGTCACTGAGTTCAGTGGTTGCAGGATTTGCCCTGTTGTTTTTTCCCTATCTTTTTTCTCTTCACCCCCAAATTCCCCAAGGCTGTCTTTAAAGGGAAAAACCCATAGAAGATGTAGGTCCTCCAGAGTCAAACAGAATCAATTAATTTCTCAAGCTCATTTTCAGAAATAGTTGGGGTTTTTTTCCCTTTCCTGTTTCCTGCCACAGTATCAGCCTTTCTTTAATACTCTGAAAGTACAGCTGCACAGTGGAGTATGATTCAGAGGGGAAAAAAAGAAGTGTATGTTTGGGTCTTAAAATGAAATACACATTAAACTATATTTAATTGTGCTTTATCAATAGACTGATAAGTGTTTGCTATTGCTCATGATGCTCTGTAGCAGGCTGAGGCAGTAACTGCTGCTGATGGAAAAGAAAAGGTAGTGGAAGGAGGAGGGGAGAAGGAGGTGGGAGATGAGGGGATTGGCTGTTTTTAGTGTCAATCACAGCTGCGGCCCCCAGCTCTTCCGCTCCTCTGGCTCTGGCTCTCCCTTGAACAGCTCCTAGAGAGAACAAGGCGTGCGGGGCTCAGATCACCAGCATCATGCTCCTTGGGCTTGGATCGTAGATCCCCCTCTTTGAACATTAAAATAACTCCTTCGTCCGTCAGCGTCCCAGGCAGACCCAGCGAGAAAACACGCACGTGAGAGAAAGAGGAAAGAAAGAGGAGGAAGAGAAAAATCTGCAACCAAGTGGACTAAAGCAAAGAGAAAGAGTGCTTTGCTTGCACAGCTGCAAAGTGGGAATTTAAAGAACCTGCAGAGAGAGAAATTCCAGCTCATCAGCACATACACATTGCAGAATTACAGATCCAGGTAGAAATGACATCAACAGGGAAAGAAGGCAGCGGAGCTCAACATGCACAATATGTTGGACCCTATCGTTTGGAGAAAACCCTAGGAAAAGGACAGACAGGTTGGTTTTTTTGCAGCAGCACTGGTGCTAGGGGGAAGGTGCTGTAGCAGCCAGTGAGGTGTTGGGGATGGGATATTTAAGGGTTCAGGTTTTCCTATTTGCTGTTTTAGTGGAGATAATATTCATAGGGGATTTTTGCCTTTATTTTTAGTTTTCATTTTAATTCTTTCTTTTCTTCCTTTAAAAAAAAAACACAACAAAACCCCAGGATGCTTTATGTTCATTACTCCTGCTAATGGGTGTTGTTCTGATGACAGCCGGAGTGCATGCAGAGGAAAAAATAGATGATGTGCTGGTGGTGAATTTTCACATCAATTTCTTCACTGCCCTACTTAGGAGCATTTTCGTTTAATCAAATTATATTGAAATGAAAGGTTCAGAGCCTGTAGTACCAAGGAGGTGGTGGTGGTAGTGGGGGAGTCACCAGCAGTATTTCATGACATCATGATTGAAAAGGGTGTAGTCCTTAAGGTGCAGTTGGGGGGGTGGAAATATGTACAGTATGTCTGTGGCACTGACTGCTGTGGGTATTTAGCAAATATGGATGGATGGGCTGGTGGGTTTTGTGGGTAGGGTTTGAAATAATAAAAGAAAAATAGGGGATCGGTAGCAGAATTCATTCTGGTTATGCTGTGTTTTTGTAGGAGGGATTGGGAGGGGGAGGGGATGTTATTTAATTATTTTTCTTAAAGCTTGTTTATGAAACTCGCCCCCAGCAGATTTTCCTGAATGGAACAATGGTAAGAAATATTAAAAAGAGGAAACCGAGTGGAGGGAATTAGAGAGCAGGTGCTTCTGCCCTACATGACATAATTAGATCCCCTAAATGCATTCAAGATCTGGACTTACTGTTGCTTGCTTGGGTAGCACATTCACTTCAAGGGCAGGGGAGTATTAATTGGAAGAAAAACCCTGAAAAAGAAGCCCAAATGTTTTCCTTATTTATTTTATTTTTTTTTTAATAACAGGTGCAATAAGCAATGGGATCTGGCAAATTCATTGGGTTGGGAGCCCCCCAAAAGTGGATTGAAACTTGAGATTATAATTTAGGGAAAGGGGAAGATCAGCTATAGGGGGGCTTATTTGGGCATGTGGATGTTAAGTGTTGTTCATTATGGTGGGACAATAAAACATGATGCATTGTGGTGTAATTTTTTTTTTTTTTTAATAACCCAGCCGAGCTTTGCCCATCTGTTGTCTAAAGGATTTAATAGGCGTTTCCATCCCCAGCTGCTGCCTCTGCTCTGCCTGCTTCCTCGCTGCCCTGCGTGGCAGCAGCTCTGCAGTCCGCAATTTTCTTAGGGACACAGTCAAAATCCAGATCTTTCTCTGTAAGAAGCAATGCTCTTCTGAGATGATTGATTATAACCCCCCCCCCCATCCTTCCCCTCCTCTTCACAACCCCATAGCAACCGTTCAGAGACATGGATGAAGATGACATTGTCTTCTAGTGAAAGTGACTTTTATTTATATTTCATTTTTTCCAAATCCCTTCAGTGTATCAGTTGCTAAAGGTAGCTCTCTGTCACTCTTTTGGTTACCACCTTTATTCTTTGCATAGCTCAATAAGCCTTTACTTCTGCAGCTGTATTCTTACTGAAATCTGTTCTGATTATGATAATGAAAATACTCTACCAAAAAATTGCAGTGTATTGGTAATAAAACTGCCTTGTTTCTGCATGTAATCCTTTCCTGGATACTCCAGGCGATCAAAGAGCCAGCTGTAGATGACAAATTAATTTTTGTCTTCATCACCATTTCCTTTTTTTTTTCTCTCTCACCTTCTCAGCACCCCTCCCTCCCTTTTAAATACAATTGTGTCTGAGATTCCTGAAAATACAGCTGCATTAACCTTTTTCTCCATGTCTTGTAGCCTGACGTTGTGGTCCTAAAGGGTTATATGCAGCTTTGGTTATTTTTTTTCCTGTCTGCTAATCTTCCTATCTTCCTCCTAAGTGATTAGAGATGTGGGGGTGGAGGGAGAAGAAGAGGATGTATTTAGAGGCTTGCTGGTGTTGGCCTCTGCAGTTAATCAACCAGCTGGACAAGGGTGAAAGTTTCCTTTTGCAGTTTTACCATATAACTGATCTTTATAGATAAGTCTATGCTGTTTGCACACATGAATGCACATAAAATGCACAATGCATGGTGTCATAGAAGCTGGAGGTGGGGGGAAGAGGAAGAGAAATCTTGAAAGTAGCTGATGTCAGTATATGTCTTCCTTGCTATACCCGCCCTTGATTAACGGAATAATGCACTGAGGTGAAATCTAACTCGGTATTAAAGCTACATGGCTAAATATGGAAAGATGCCTTCTGGTCTTCTCGCATTTTCTGTGCTAATCACATTTGGGAGCATGCAGAATGGCATGAACAGTGTGTGGTACGTAGCTAGTCCTCATCCTTCTTGTTTTGGAGGGTAAGCAGGCAACCTGCAGCATTTTAGGGAGAGGACAACAAGTGCAGTATGAGGGCCTGATTCACCATGCTATGTTGTCATGGTGTGTAACTTTAAATTTGGGTTGCAGTGGCATATGGCTGAAGAAAATAGTGGTTGTAATCATTCCTTTAGCACTTGACTTTAAAACATGGAAGATTACGAGGAAATGGCTTGGAATATTTTTTTTTTTTTCCCAAGGGGATAGCAAAGAGTGAGAAAATCTTGCAAAAGGTAATGATGAATGGAAGGAAGGTGTAAGTTGTGTTGCAAAGTCCTATCCGTTTTGCAGTGATCTTCGTATTCATCGTTTTCATTTTGAATAAAAATTTTTGACTCTAGAAAGTTATTTCAGATAGGCAGGTCTAGCTTTGCTCCCAGATCCATTGATATTATACAAATGTATTAATTCCTTTTACCTGCTTTTACTGAGATCAAAAGAAGGGGGATTTGGGAAGGAGCGTGGGCTCATAGTTCAGGGCAGACTTAGGGTGCCATGGAGGGAGAACTTAATAGTAAGTAGAACTCTGAATGGCTTTCTCTCTGTGAAGGTCTCACTGATTGCCACCTTAATAGCTGAAAAAAAGTGTTCACCACCAGCAGCCTACTGATCCCTGCAGAGGTCCCGTTGCCATATCTGTGACATTAGTGGAACCTGGTGACATCTGGCTGTGGGTGGGCAAAACTGACAGGGAAAAACCTTCAGTTCAAATTGGTGGGTAACAACCGTTGTTGAAAGTGTTGATTAGAATTCAGAATCGGGTATGCCAGATTTGTCCGGAGCAGCCTTCTGTGCTGGTGCGTCAAGCTTGCTGAGGGTGACTGATACCACAAAGAGAGGATTAAGGCCTCTTAGTCAGAGAAGTTGGAAAAGGGCTACATAAGGCAGTGCTGAAAAATGTCTGTGCTTAGCTCTTTGCTGGTAGTGGGACTGATAGAGGAACTATGGAAAATTATTTTTAATAATGTAGCATACAAATTTATTGCATAATTCAAGTACTGTGGTAAGATGGTTTGCTTTTGTAATAGGTTGAATTCAGAGCATCTCTTGTTTATTGCAGCTGGAGGAATAGCTATTCTGTTTGAATGATTTTGCAAGAATACAAGAAACAGCATCTTAATAGGAGGTTTTCATTGTAATTAACAGTAACGAGCAAAGGGTGTGTGTCATGTTACAATAAGACATGTGGGAACAGTGTGACTTGAGAAACCCCAGTCATACCTGATCATGAAGCACTGTTTTAATTTTAGATCAAATAGAGGCTTTCTGTGTGAAATCAGCTTATTGCGTGTTCCTTGCTTTTTTTTATTAATCCCACAAATATCTTTGTTCCTATGTTTCTTTTGGCCTCATTAACCCCTGTTCCACCCTTGAAACTCTTAAGAGTAATTCAGATTGACTGTAGCGAATATTTATTAATGACTGCAAAGATGAGGAACTGAAGTATTTCTTGTGAAGGGCTTCAGCATTTCAGAGGGTTTTCTTGTGTTTTCGTTTGGCAGTCACTATATAGGCTTCAGTATCAGTTTGCTATGGCACCAATTAAACATCCAGTTGAAACTTCCAAAACGCTGCCTTGCCTACAAGCAATAAGATGTTTGCTCTAAGTGGGAGTTACCCTATTCACTTTAAGATAAACTTGATGAAAAATTTAATGTTGCTGATCCATTTTTGTCTTGTTCCTTTATTCTGTGTTAAGCCCAGTTCTGCAGATATTCAATAGAAAGAATCCTGCATGAAACTCATGGCACTTGCACCTTTGCAAGAAGTGTAGGGGGTCCCTTTTCTGCATTGTATACTGTATAACTTACGGCTATTTTGGTGTATAATATGTTAATTATATATGAGCCATCAGTGAGGTATTCAGCAGTATGCTATTGGGTTATGTAAGAACAGAAATCAGTAAATTTGGGTCTTAGCAAATTTAGTAGCCTTTTATTCAGTGGAGGATTAAACAGGATGCTTCTTTACAGCCTTAACCACCTGTTTCTGTGACACTGGCAGAAACAGAAAGTTTTTAATTTTTTTATTTGTCTCTGTCAAATTTGGTTGAAACTGAAAGCTTCAGATCTATTTGAAGAGTGTTTGGTAGACAATGTGATTTCAGAGGCCTGGTTTCTTTAGGTAAGTAGGCTAAAGAAAGTATATCCTTTTCATTCATGCTGCTGTATTTTTCTGTTCTGACCCAGTGTGTTGGTTCTAGAGAGAATCTAAAGACTACAGCTTTATTCCGTTTAGCTGTCTAGATGAATATATCATTACAGAGGTGTAAATCATAGTAGTTCCCCTATGGTCTTTTTAAACAAACAACCAACAAACCATTATATATTCTATTAATGCTTTCATATGTATATTTTACTTTCCTTTAAAAAAGTTTCTTTCAAAACAGTGAATCCATACCCTTTGTCATGATAGGGTTAATTAGTAATCATAGAAATAAAATATTGGAAGCAATACTGTGGGCAGTAGAGGTATTAAGAATGAAATTTTGAGAATGAAATTTTGCCAAGAAAGGTTATGTCATAGTGACTTAGACTTACTGTATTTTCACATAATGATTTGGTCCTTCTTAACTTTATATGCCTTTGATCTGATTGTTCCAAAGTACTGTTTGCCTGCATTACTGACTGAAATAAACTAGTATTACCATGTCGCATGTCTGAATGGCAAAATTCAGATATCTCTCTTACTACTTTCCCTCTTTTTTTTTAGTTTTTTTTTCTTTTTAAAGCAAATTCCTGTTTGCCATCTACAGTGAAAATGATTTTTAGCTTCCATCCTTCTGCAAACTTCGTAGAGGCACACCATTAGTCTTTTACCCCAATACCAGTAGCAAAATTATTATGAACTTGTTGAAACAGGAGCAGACTCTGAATGATTGTTTTTTTTTGTAAAGCACAGTAAGCTTTCTCACCCAAGAGTTGTTAAAATTCAGATACTGTCAAATGAGTAGGACTATATGACTATTTATATACCTACATTTCAGACATCAGCAGGAACTATGGAAGCAGTGATTTCACAAATAGAGTTCTTGCACTGCTCGAGCACTTTTATACTTTCTGTCACTGCTCTAATGTCATTTGGTGCCACTACAGGGGGGAAGGACTGCATTAGAATCATGAGAGAGGTTGGAGAAATAAAAAAGCTTCTTAATAGAATTTACCTCTTGAGAGGAATTCTTTCTGATCTCTAGAAAACCTGTGACTCTGTGAGAAGAGCAAATGTAGCATCTTAAGTGGGTCCTTACAATTCCTTTTGTAGATTGTTTTTTTGAGCCAGTGTATAATTCGGATTCTCCAACATTGCAGTATTTTTCAGTATATTATAAATTTACTCTATATATTATATTTTGGGAAGTCTTTAATATTGTATACTTCAGAGAGTTAAAAAGTAATTGCAATTGTGATAACATATGTTGATATGTGCCTCAAAATTAGTAGGTAGATAATACAGAACAAATGAATTCCAGCTTTCAGAAGAAATTTGAAAGGAAATGAGAAATCTGGAAGTAATGCCCTCTGAAGTAAGAGACATTGCATGAAGAGTGTATTATGCACATAGGAGAACAGTCAAAATAAGAAGAGGTGGAAGCCTGGATATAGATTTCCATGAAGGTAAAGGCAGAGACATAAAATGAATGCTCAAGGTGCGCTTCTCTTCAAATGCTGGGGGACTGTTAATTGCCCTTGTGAAGTCAGTCAGTGTTTTAAATTCAGCTGACTTCAGTAGGAAGATCATCAAGACCATGATAAATAGGTAAGGGTAGATTTTTTTTGTTTTGTTTTGTTTTTTTTGTTGTGGGTTGTTCTATTAAGAAATATCCCAAAGAAATTTTCTGGTTTTGTTTTAAACAAACCCAAGATGTTTAGCAATCCCAGTTAATAATGGTGTTTGTTCTGCTTACAGAATATAAGAAGATTGTTCCATTTTCAGTTTGTACATAAACTACTGTTTTCCTACAAAACATCCATACTGATCTGTAGAGTAACATGAATAATTTGTTGTAAATGGTGTTCTTAATGAACTTGAACCGTCTTCCTCTGCAGTGTCTGTAAGTGCAGAGTGATTTCTTTTAAGTCCTTATTTGTTTCAGATTTTCTGGCAAACAACTTTTTATCTCCTTTCCCCGACTGTCTTTACCTCACTTACAGATTGGTTGCACTTAATCAATATTCAAAGATTTGAATTGTACTCTTGAATCTAGTCTGTTGGATATGTTGCATAAGAGTATTACATTCTACCTGGATAGTTGCGTGAGCACTTGTTTGCAAGTGCAAAGTGAAAATTTAGTTTTCCTGGGCAGTTTGGACATGATTCCCATGAGCACCTGTGCCTGAAAGATGTGAAGTTTTCCAGAAAGGTTTTTTAAGAGGCGCATAAATGTGACCAAATTAAACTTAATTTCAAATGCCTACTTTTAGAGCATATTAGTAGTGTTTATCCAGTTCCATTTGACTTATTCTACATCTAATTATGAGTAGGGATAGAGCATTTTTAATTCCTTTAATTCTGTTTACAGACTAGAAACATTACAGATAAAATTCTGGTAAAAATTACGCAAAAAGTCCACCCAGAAGATTTTTTTCATTGCTTGGTAGCTTTGGAAAATTGGGTTTAAATGGAATTTAGGTGGAGCAGAGGAAATTGTATTGGTTCCTTTCATAAAAGTGTATTACTCGCTATTGATGTAGCTGCAAGCATTTTTTTCTTGAATGCATCATTTGTGGCAGAGATGCCTATGAGATCGCTGTTGTCCTGTGGACTGCATAAACAGGAGTGTACTGTTTCTTTTGCAATGATCTTGGGATACAGTTTTTAAAAGATAATAAGTGGAAGTGTGTGGTGAGACTGAGGATAAAGAGCAATAAGGACAAAGGAGGTAAAGGGTGATGTTTATATTTAAAGAAATCCAGGTACGTTCTCTTGCAAATGGTATTGTTGCCTTCATAGTCGTGCAGAGCAACCTTACGGCTGGTGCAGGTGGTGATGGATAGTTAACTCAGTGCTGGAGTGGGTAGAATAGAATACTTATCTTGAGTTGGCAGCTCTCAGTTTTTATTTTGAGAAAATTATTTTATTATTTCCTCTGAAGGATGCAGAGATCATTGTCAACTGACATAAATTAAAGTAGCCCTAAAGCTGCCCTGCATAACTCTTTCATGAAGTTCTAATGGCTGAGCTTACTGTTTTGCACCCCATGGCTGTGCCAGGCAGTTTCTGCCGTTTAGACTTCTGGCTTCCTTGCATTAAGATTATTGCTTACTTAAGAGGAAAATATATATATATATATTTTTTTTAATTTATTGTTCAAATAAACATTTTTAATTTGGGGTGGTGGAAGGGGTGAGGCTAGACTGGAGGGGACCATTCCTTGTGTAGCTTACTACTGATAACAGGCTGCTCTTCAGTTTCTTATCTAACATCCACCCATTGATAATCAGTGTTTTGATAATTAAGGAGTTTGGAAGAAAGTAGATAACCTGACAGTTACTGACAAAAGGAGATTATTGCTGGTAAAAGCTTTACACCAAGATTTGCAACATCAAATAGTTGCAACTGATAGTCACTGGGTTACTGCTAGGTGCAGGGGGGAATTGAGGAGAGAAACCAGCATCAAGTGTCTTAGGGTGTGCAAGTACTCTCTTTTCTTTTTTTTTT
>VYZM01003974.1:90473-101838 GCA_013398915.1 Dromas ardeola
TGTTTTAGTGTTTCAACACTATGTGGCAATTATAGGCTTGATAGTATTTCCAGTGAAATGCTTAACTTTAAATAAAAAAATAAAGGAAAACTGTTTTCAGGCATCCATTTAGTAAGTGCTCTTCTGTCTGCCTGCTTCTACTTACAAAACAGCATACCCTCTTTATATCCTGAGGCTCTTGCAATTTTGATTTGCTATCTTTTGCAATATATGCTTATTGTGGGAGAAAAAAAAATCAGTGTGATAATGTCTATATTACATACATATTAACAAGCTCTGCTTTTGCAGCGTCATTCCTCTGTGTGTTCAGCCTTATATGCCATAAGCTGACTACTCTTGTCGCTTACTTATTAAAAGCACTATTGACTGGAACAAAAGTAATGGAGGAGCTGGTTTCTGTAAGAAACAAACTGGTCTGTACCAAAAATATGTTAATTTCCTACTGTTTGTCTAAAGCCTACTCTTAGAACTGTAAGTTTCAATCTGTCAAAGGTTGAACAGCAGTCCTTCAGCTGCAGATGAGAATGTACCAGATCTTCATACTGACCCAGCAGGGAATGCTGATGGAATTGCTTGGCTCTTTTTCTTTTTTTGCTCTTTTTCTTAATTGTTTTATGTGTGGCTAGCAATGTAGAGACTAGATTTCTACACATATGCTCTTCTTGGAACAGTGATTGTTTTGTTGCTTTGGTCCAGGATGCGGTACATAGTAACACAGGTCCATAATGTTGGCTCATCTGCCCTATGGTAATATAATTTATGAGGAAGTGGGACCAGCAATAACGTATTTGCAGATAAACATGAGCTGGTGATGTATGATTTCCTTTTTTTTTAAATTTTATTTTTAAAATAAACAATATCCCACTCTGATAACTTTTGAGCTAAGCTAGCACAAAACTTTGCGAAGATTACTGTGTTACTGCATTTGAATTAAAACACAAGTTTAAGTAGGAAAAGAAGACTTCACATTCCAAATCGTTGTGGTATGAAATGTACTGTGTGAGATGTGTAAAAATTTCTCATGTGTTTTGCTGACTGTTTGCCAGCTGAGTGTTGGGTTACTCATTGTGCCAGCCATTCGCCCTGGGTAAGTTTCATTCAGGGACTGTGTGAATTCCTTTTAATAACTGTGACCTGTCCCTAAGGTTAAGGAACAGATTTGACTCTTAAATTTTTAGCTTACTTGAATCTGTTAATCTCTCCCAGTATTCTATTCCTAAATTCTCATTTTATTTTCAGATTGTAAATGATGGGTAGCTTGGCTTTCGCGTTGAGATGACCTGCTGTCAGCAGGTACAGGGTTGATCTACAGTTTTTCTTGTGCAGTTCTGGTCATCTGTTTTTTGGTTTGGTGGTTTGTTTTGGTTTTTTTTGGTTTTTGCTTTGGTTTTTTTGGGGGTTTTTGTTTTGGTTTTAAACTTTGAAGTTGCCTTGCCTCTTCAAACTGGAAGCTGGTTCTAGGATTGGCATCCTAATCTAGAGGGTGCTAGACAGGTATTTGGTTCTTTCTACAGCTGCACTCTCCTACAGCAAATCAATGAGGATTTCAGGAGGCTATTCTCAGAAAACTTCTGGGGATGTTACAGTTCCAAGACGGAGCACCTTAATCATTTAATCCCAATTTAAGTAGGTTGATGGTTACTGGTGGTAGAAATACTCTAAGCAAGAAAATAGCCTATCTCTAAAGAAGCATATATTATTGTTAGATATATGTATACTTTATTTTTTTTTTAAATGGTATTGTCATGGTGGACTGAAAAATAAGGCACTTACTGGTATGGTTTTCTCCCACTTATACAGATGCATTGCCTTTGGGAAATTAACACTGATGCACTGTGTATCCTTGGAGAACTATTTTCTCTTATGTATGTTTTGTCTTTCACACTTCATGTGTCTTGCCTAGGTTGTGAACTGAGAGGAAAGGTAATTTGTGTTACATTATCTGCATATAATCCCTCTCATGCTAAAACACTGATCTTAGCTGGGCCTTTGTGTGTGTATAGAAGCTTCTACACTGTGAGGGTGAGTTGAACCTGGCACAGGTTCCCTAGAGATGTTGGGAAGTCTCCATCCTTGTGTATATTCAAAAACAGACTAGAGACAACCTCGAGCAACCTGCTCTAGTTGACTCTGCTTTGACCAAGGGTGTTGAACTAGATGATCTCCAGAGATCACTTTCACCCTCTGCTATTCTGTTATCCTGTGCAACTGAACCATAACTTGTTCAGTGAACCATGAAATTAAGGAACTCTGTTTCTTTGAGTTTTGTACCCTATATTTGATGCCTCCTCCTGATCTCTCCATATGTCCCTTGTCTCTTGGGCTAGGTGAAGACAGTATTTGTGGCTCATTTGGAGCCATCTCTGTTGCCTGTCCATCTTTTTTCTTTCTCTTGGAATACATTAAGGTTTAAATCACAATTACTGTTTCCATTGTGGGAGCAATAGTTTGAGTTTCTTTTTTCCCCAAACATTCAGCACTTTCCATTAAATTTGTAGAATCTTAGAGACTTCACTTGCTCTTTTGGACTTGGTTGAAACTTGCTAATTTATTCTGGTGTTATGGGGGAATTACAGACAGACAGCCTGAACATTTGAATTTTGTTTCCTTAAGAAATCAGGTTAAAGCGAAGCTGTCCTAAACCGTGCAGTTTCTCTAATCTGCATTTGGTTTGGAAGGCCATGAGGTGCTTCTATGGCAGATTCAGATTACTGGAATGCAGCTACTCTTCAGATATTGCCCTCACCTTGGTTAAGACTCTTACGCTGAATTTATGAGGAAAAAGTGATGCTAAACCACCATGTGATTTCCTGATGCTGGGGGGATCCCCAGCCAGCTTGATAGGCTGGATTCTTGCCTACTTTCTCCTGCTGGAGCAGTGCAAAGCAGGGAGGATGGAGGCTAGAACTTGGCCCTCTCTGTTTGCAAGCTGAGCTTTGTGACTGGGAGTGTGGGAAGAAGGGAGCCCTCTCTGTATTTCCTCCATGTATCCATTTTGGTGCAGTGGCAGTATTTGAAGTAGTCCTTTCCTGCAGAAAGCTGAGAGGAAGACTGAGAGCTGTTTGTGTGTTTGCAATGCCTGTCTCTACAAAAATCGTCACCAAAGACAAAGCCAAGTATTATATTAGAACTTGGCAATGACACAACTGCTATAGCCCTATTAAACGCAGGCACTTGTTTTGTTGAAAAGACATGGCTATGAGTGGCACAGCTTTTAAGATTCTTTATACTTTGTGAGCACCAGCTTTAAATGGTTTTTCGTTAGCTTTTGAAGCTGGTTAAATCTACACTTTTTTCCAAACTTCCTAATCCTATAAATCAGTAAACCTTGATTAAAATCAGTAATCATTGACAACAAAGAAAGATCTGTCCTAGTGTTCCTGCGTTTTATCCTGTGCTGCTTTTCTTCTGGATCTGTGGTTTATTTCATTGCTCATACTTGTGAAATCACATCTCTTTTGCTTCTGGTTGTTTCCTGATTGTGCTGAAGACATTACTCAGTCAAATTCACCACTCAGTTACAACTATGCAGCCCCAGTGACTTCAAGGCCTTGCTCAAGTTTATCTGAGAGGGGAGTTTGACCCATGAGCAAGCTTCTCATTGATGGCAGTAGAGGCAGACCTCTGGCAGTGTTCCAGTTAAGAGCAGCCTAGGAATACATCTCCTCTGCAGTGAATATTCAAGCAAATTAGAGCACAAAGTGGAATGATACTGTAAGTGAATTCAGTTCAAACTGGAAATATAGGCCCAGCATTTTACAAATTACTATCTTTCATCCTTAAAGCAGAAGTCTGTCTGCTCAGCTAACAGACAAATTAAAGCAAACAAATGTTTTAATACTTTAGCAGTAATTCTTCTCTAGTATTCCACACAGAAGTATACTGAAATCACCCGACCAGTTTGCATTAAGCTTCATGATGTAGAAAACGTCCTTACCTTTATCATAACTGCATCTTCGCTAGGGAAAGTGACAGCCAGGCTACTAGCATGGTTGGGACAGTTGCCATTGTGTTACCAGGTGGCTCTTCTTGCTCAGGGGAAATGCTGTAAAAATAGGCACAGTTTCTGGATCTGTGTCGTAATGCTGTCATCACCATTACTCTTATCACCATTGCATCAGATGAGTTACAGCCGAGAGCCTCTTTAGCTCCACCAATGCTCAGTGTTTTAGTGCCTGTGGCTCTGCAGAACCAGGTGGTCTGTGGACTGCTTCTCAAGAATTCATAAAAAGATTGATTAGAATAGCAAATGTATCATATTTACTGTTCGGGTGTCTACTTCTCTACTGCAGATTTCTGAAGAGTCCACCAGAGGGGAGAAACCCATGTATCGTAGGCCTTTTTCTCCTCACTGAAACGGTGGGAAGTGAAAACACGGCAAGGCAAAGGATTTTAATCAAAGGGTATGTCTACCTTGCCATCAGAGGTACAACTGTAGCACTGGTGGGTAACAGTATTATATCCTGGCACAAGCAGCAGTGAAAATAGGGCAGTGCCGTCTGTGTGAGGGTTGCAGAAGCGTACCGGGGCACATAAGAACCTTGCCCTGTGAAGTCCAGTCTTCCCCGTCTTTACGTGATGATTTACTTGTACCAGTTGTGCCTTTGTCTTGCTCTCTTGATAAACCCTGCATCAAGTCAATATGGTATGTCAGATGGGGATAAGCTGAGTAGTTATATATGGAATGCACTGTACACTTTGTGTATGACTATATATGTATTTCAGGGTTGGGGTTTTTTGTGTACGCAAAATAACAACCTTATTCTTGATCTTGCAGAGTTCTAATTCTGGCATGAAAGACTATTCCTTACTCTCAAGGCCCGTTGGATTAAAAGTACTCAACTTCTCAAAGGTTTGGGTCCCTGTTTGTACTCTTATGCTCTCTAAAATGCTACAGAGCCCTAGCTGGGTCATTTCTTGGTGGAAGCGTAGTAAAGGCGTGTACAAAACAGACTCTGTTCATGTCATTGGGCAGTTATAAGGCAGATTATTCAGAAACAAACATGTAGTCTTTACTGGCCCTAACAGGCTCAGCCATTGACTTGGGGTGGAGCCTTTGGCAAGTTAATTTTTTTTTTTTTTTCCTTGATGCCCTGCTGTAAAAATAAGAGAATGCTTGACTTCCCTTTTGGGACTGACAAGATTAGCCAGCTAGTATTGATAACGTTTTCAGAAATAAAAAGCAGCATGGAAACACCTGGGATAACCTACTATTTAGGTGTAGTGATTTCTTTTTTATTTGTTTGTTTATTTATTTATTTGCTAATGTTCATTTTTGCTAACTTCGTTTTTTCAATTGTACCTCTGTGGATTTTCATCTTCTGAGGATAGAACAGACCACACAGCATAATCTCTCCAGGTGATGATACCTTTTCATGCTATATTTGTCTTCCGTAGCTTCTCCTTTTGATTATTGTAATATTGATACATAAATGCTGAAATCTCTGTGGCTGCAGTTTAAAACTAAAGTTGTTTTGACTGTCTCATAAAATAGAAAAATTGCTTTGATGTTCCCATTTTGACAATTTGTGTCTATGCTGACTTTTGTTCCTTCTTTCCTTAGGGATATTTGTCCCTGATCTCTCAAACAAAATGTCACTGAGTAGAACTATATTTGTATGGTGCTGTGTGTTCTACTTACAAAAGATTTATAACTTGGTCACTTTTATTTATGCTCCCGTGGAGCTGGTAGAATTATACTGCAGTGTTAAAATGCAGCAGTTTCATTTTCCTGCAGGCAGCAGCCCTCTGGTGGCGTGGGTTTTTTTTTCCTTTTTTTTTTTTTTTTTAAAGTCATCTTTGGAAATTCTGACAGACTGCTAGAGAAGCCTTTAAAAATGCCTCAGATTAAGCTGCCCTATAGTCCCAAATCTCCTCTCTTTTCCTTTCCAATCGACACCTCATCACTACCCCCACCTACATTTGGAAGTGGAATGTAAAAGGCAAAGCAAGATTAATAAATGCACGAAATTGATAATACCAACAGTCTTACATGGCAAAATGATATTTACCAAATGCTACTTCAGTAAGTTTCAGATTCCAGAACTATTGCCTGGAAAGGGTACAGGTCAGTGTGAAGTGGGTGGTGAGGCTAATGGGTTATTCTAAAGACTGACTGAACTGTTAGGAATGCAGGCATTTCTGAGGAGGCTGCTGATGAACTTGAAAATTGAAATATCAAAGAATTTTTTAAAGGGATGACCTTACTAGTCTGTTATATGGGCGTCAATGGTAGTTATATTGCAAGTTACTGCCTCGAAAAAATATTTCGGCCAATGGGGAAGGAGAATCTTCTCATGAGTGTCCTAGGAGTGAAATTTACCCTTTTGCTGGTATGAGATTTAGCTATTGCTTGAGTCCCACTTAAGACCTATTTTGAAGTATTAAGTTATGTCCTGGGAGGTAAAAACGGGAGATCAGAAAGTAGATGAAATAAAATATTACTCCTTACTATTTTTGAGGTGGTAAGCCAGAGTTACGTGCAAATATTTTTTGAAAGTATTAAAGCTGTGCCAGGGATGCATTTGGCTGTTCCCTTTCCAGGACTACAGTAAGTGTCAAAATCATGCTGTATCTGCAACTATGTTACTGCATAAATATTCTGTCTTTGTAGGAAGACATAGAATTTTGTTATGATCGAAGCCTGAAGTTGTATTTAAATAAAAAACAAAAGAATTGAGGGGGGGGAAGCAAACTTTTGCATAACTGAAGCTGCACAGAAGTAATAATTTCTGCAGTTTCAAGTTTAAGGGCAAATAATTCCAGTTAAAATTAGTTGGTTTAAAATGCACTGATTTTTTTTGACTGCGCTGCTGTGATGTTTGAAACCTATTGTGTGTCTGTAAAGTGAAACAAAAGTTACTGACTAGGTTTGTGTTTGGATTCTTTTTATTTATTTATTAAATAATGCTAATGGGATTGGAAAACAGAATTTATTCTGTATTTTAGCGCTTTCTGTTACTTTAAATGATAGACAGTGGTTGTAGTGTATGAGCCCCTCTCAGTATTTGGGTGAACTTCATACCGTAGGCAGCAGATAATGCAAATTTGTGGCCTTGCTGGATAATGCTTTAAAAGGTCACCTGTGGTATAATTGCTGACAACTATCAAGAGACACTTATGCCAGCTAAGACCCATGATGCAAAAGTATTGTTTCATCCATGATACTTTTGGGGGTGTAAGTCTTCATTCAGTTTGCCTCGATTAGGAAGGATGTCCAGCCTAGTGTGTGTATCACTTGCATAGTTTGGGGTCAGAGTCTGGTCCATGCAAAGAACTCTCTATGCATGTAGCTTATGTATTAAAGGGATAGTGTCAACTTCTGACTTTCAATACTTGCAGTTAACATAGAATGAAAAAGAAGTAAAATGAAAGGGGAAAGCTAGAAAGAAGAAAATTTCTTCCCCCGCCCAGTTACCATATCACTGATCTTGAAAGTGAAAGCTTACTTGAGATTTTCCTGCTCTTAATTGTAAAGGAAAAAATTTGGGAGTAAATCCACTGAAGTGAGTGGAGATATGTTGGCATAAAAATAAGATGAACAAAGCAGGAAATTTGGCATCTTTAAATGTTAATGATTCAGAGCTTTTGTCACCCGAGAGCTTTTTTTTTTCTAAACGTAAAAAAATGGAGAATTGTAGTAGAGGTCAAGGCATCGCTAGCTCTTGAGTAACCCACAGTCTCCAAAACGTGATTATTTTTTTTTACTTATTCAGATTCTTGTTTGTGATTCAAAACACACAATATTGTAACACATACTGCAGTAGGTTGGTAGTCACTTTTTTGGAGGCAGAATAAAAATGGATTGTTGCCTGCTTGTGCATGGCTTAAAAAAAAAAACAAACAAAACCAAACAAACAAAAAACAAAGAAAGAAGAAAAGAAAGACCTTGGATCCTTCATATCTTATTTCCTGAACATGTTTGTCAAATTAGCGCTGAGAGGCCTAAGCAAAACAACTTTCTGCCGTTCAGTGAAGAGGTTTACAAACTTTTAAACTAAATCCATAAAAATTATAACAATGCAAAAGCCAGAATAAGGGAATTAACTTCTTAAAAAAAACCTGAATTTGCCCTGTCTCTATGTAGAAACAGTGGTGTCCCTGTGTATTGGCTTTGCACTGCCATGTTTTGGTACAAGGGAAGTACAGGGGTGGCTTCTGTGAGAAGCTGCTAGAAGCTTCCTCTGTGTCCAACAGAGCCAATGCCAGCCGTCTCTCAGCCAAGGCTGAGCCTATCTGCAATGGTGGTAACGCCTCTGGGATAACATATTTAAGAAGGGGGTGAGAAAAAAATGGGCAACTGCAGCCAGAGGGAGAGGAGTGAGAGTATGTGAGAGAAAACAACTCTGCAGACACCATGGTCAGTGAAGGGAGAGGAGGTGCTCTGGGCGACAGAGCAGAGATTCCCCTGCAGCCCATGGTGAAGACTGTGGTGAAGACCATGGTGAGGCAGGCTGTGCCACTGCAGCCAATGGAGACTAATAGTGGAGCAGATACCCACCTGCAGCCCATGGAGGACCCCACACCGGCGCAGGTGGATGTGCCTGAAGGAGCCTGTGACTCTGTGGAAAGCCTGCCCTGGAGCCATCTCCTGGCAGGACCTGGGGAACCGTGGGGAGTGGAGCCCACGCTCAAGCAGGTTTGCTGGCAGGACTTGTGACCCCATGGGGGACCCACACTGGAGCAGTCTGCTCCTGAAGGACTGCACCCTGTGGAAGGGATGCATGCTGGAGCAGTTCGTGAACTGCAGCCTGTGGGAAGGACTCAGGTTGGAGAAGTTTGTGGAAGCCTGTCTCCTGTGGGAAGGACCGCACGCTGGAGCAGGGGAAGAGTGTGAGGAGTCCTCCCCTTGAGGAGGAAGGAACGTCAGAGGCAATGTGTGATGAACTGACTGCAACCCCCATTTCCCGTGCCCCTGTGCTGCTTGGGGGGAGGAGGTAGAGAATTCGGGAGTAAAGTTAATCCCGGGAAGAAGGGAGGGGTGGGGGGAAGGTGTTTTTAAGATTTGGTTTTAGTTTTCATTATCCTATTCTGATTTGATTGGTAATAAATTAAACTAGTTTCCCCAAGTTGAGTCTGTTTTGCCTGTGATGGTGGTTGGTGAGTGATCTCCCTGTCCTTGTCTCCACCCATGAGCCTTTCATTATATTTTCTCTCCCCTGTCCAGGGGGAGTGATAGAGTGGCTTTGGTGGGCACCTGGCATCCAGCCAAGGTCAACCTGCCACACACTGCTATGTGATCAAAGTGGCCTATGGTTTTGTGGAGCTTACTACTGTCTTCCAGTGACATGACATCACCAGTTTAAATGAGGATTTTCAGTTCTTTCTATGTTGATTTATGCTGATGAAATAAACCATGGGTGATGTGGAAAGCCAAAGCTAGGCCACTTCAGACCAATGTTAGCTCCCTGCATTTCTTTCTAAGAACAAAGTTTTGTCATAAGCCTATGGAAGTTCAAAGCTGCCTTTTTTTTTTTTTAAAAAAAAAAAAAGAAAAAAGAAAAAAATTAATTACTAAAATGGGGATGAGGTGAAAGTGGGTCATATTTCAACTAGAAAAGCAAAGTTCCTCCTCCCCATCTTGATTATTCTAAATACTTCTTCTAGTGAAAATCTCAAATTATGTTTATTTCCAGCCTAAAAATGAATTCAAGTGGTTTGTAGACCCTGCTGGAGGTAGGATGTTGAACTTGATAAGGCTTCTGGTTTGATCTCTGTGTAGCTATACATGTATCCTAGGAGGAATTAAATCTTCAAGACTTCATTCCCTAACCTTAACAGAGAAGTAGCTATGATTATAGTGTCCATAGCCTGTCTCAAATGCACGTTTTTCTTCTGTTTCCTGTTACCTTGTAACCTGCAGAGTGTTGAGATTTGAAAGGAAAGTTACTGGATCGGGTTTTTTGTTCCTGGATGCGTTTGGTAATGTGACCTTTGCAATTTTTGCCATCCTAATGTTTGTCCTGCTATGAAGCTGTATAGATGTGCTATTTCACAGCATTTTGGAAGTTGTGTAATGTGAGCCAGTTCGTATACAAGATAGTATTTAAATACCAGTTTTAAACTGACACACTGCTGTCCTGGAGTTTTGGGTTTCCTCTGGTTATAACAGGCTGTTTTACATGAGAGCCTAAACTTCTCCCTGGTCGTCAGATTTGTACCATTTGTCTTTTGTTCCTGCTACACTTGGATGTTTGTGTGTTTGGGTTTTTTTTTTTTTCTTTTCCTGTTGCAACTCCGGTGCTTCATTGTCATTTCTTTGGATTTACAGCAGTTTGACACAGCAGTGCAGTATAATGTCCTACTGTGGACCTCACTGTCTTCCGTACATCCATGTGAGAGTCACTATATGGAAGCCCGGAAATGTCTGCTGCCAAAAAGCTGTTTTGAGTGAGGATATTTTGTAGTTGCTGCTCCTGAATTACATGTAGACTAAACAACTTCAGCAAAGACCAGACCATAAGCATTGAAGGGTATAGATAGAAATATTAGTCAAATACAATTTGATTATAAGATGTACCAAAAAAAAAACCCTGATGCATTCTCTTACTGTCAACTGTGATGCTTATTTAAAATGACATATACTGCTGAAGAGAAGCATTTAGTAATTGAAATGTAAGTGGTTGACTAAGAAGCAATACATATGCAGCAGCATTTTTTCCTTCCAGTTTTGTGTTTCCAAAAAACCCCATCTCTGACTTTCATAGTAACAACTATTGACAGTACTGTAAGTAACTTTTTGGTTTTCTTACTCCTCTGATGCTGTATCAAACCTTTATTCTTTGGCATTCAGCAAGTCAGTGGTATGGGATCATCTTACTGCTCACCCTTTGATTTTTCTCTCTTTCCCTGTGGCAACTTTCCCTGCTGGATGCATCTGGATTTAGCTTGATTCCCAGCCTTGCCAGCAGCATTGTAAAATCGAACTGTAGCATTTGAAAAAAAACTGCTCTATTGAAAAACAAGCTGGAGCAATCCAGACTTGGATTTCAAAGGGAATGGAAAAATCTTGATCCATGCTGCTTTGCAAGGTCAGCACCATGGAGTATGATTGACTGTCAGCTCACTGACCATTATGAAAAACTGAAGAGTATTTAGTGTAATGACAGGCTGTAAAAGTGGGATATGTGAGATCATGAAGAAGCCCAGATTCTGCCTCTTTCCACAGGCAACTTGGTGCTTTGCTTATGCTGTTGTAAAAATGGCGTGACAGTTCTGCGGTTATTGAGTCTTACTTCAGATTTACATGGCTGCATAGAAAACACAATTTAACCATGCATTACTCTGGAAACAATCTGAATTTGTGTCCCATCACCTTCATTGGAGGTTTTTTTTGTTTGTTTGTTTTGTTTGTTTTTTTGTTGTT
>VYZM01003974.1:101869-117446 GCA_013398915.1 Dromas ardeola
TTTTTTTTTTTTTTTTTTTTTTTTTTATCCAGTGTAACTGAAAGAAAAGTCAGGTTTTGTGACTATGGGCTAGATTCTCAACTGGTGCTATTTGGTTAAGAGCCTTGGACTCCATGCTGCTGGACTGACTTACCCTGGTTATGGATTTGACCTTCTATATAAAGGCAGAGACTATAAATTTTAAATTTGGGAAAAGGTCTAGATGTTGGATTCTCTCTTTTCAGACATTGCTACTTGAGAGAAATACAAAACCACACACATTATGAAAGGTTTTGGTGTCTAAAATTTTAGATATCACACCCTTTCTGCAAAGAGGTATGCATTTGCTTCTGTCTTTGAAAAAGCCTTTCTGTAATTTTTACCTTTTTTTTACTTTCTTTCTGTAAGTAAATGATCTCTGAATTTATGGCAACTGTATTTCTATGTTGATACAATAGGCACAGCTTGGATATTACCTCTGTTCTAAGCTATCCACAAGCACTTACAGTTCTCTTTAGAAAATTGACCTTTGGGCTTAAAATTGTTGTACTTGACCTCTAGTCCAGAAATGACTTCTTTCTCTCTTGACATCTTGATAAAAATCTGTATGACTAGGTTTATTTTATCTGACTGTTGGCAGCAGGAGGTGGTAAGGAAGGGGAGGTCACTAGTTCAATTCCTTGCTGGAATTAAATCCTTGAGAAAATAAGGATAATCCTTCATTTGATGTTTACTCTGTTGGTTGCTTCCCAGTACCTACCTTGTTCCACATTAGATTTCATAATTTTTTTGTACTTCCTTTCCTTTTCATTAGAAGGCCTAGAGTTGTTAATTTTGCATTAATACCCATTGATAAATAGTCACGTCGGTGAAATATGCGCAGTTAAAGAGAGATACAGTTAGTTACAGGTAAAGTTTTAAATTTGTGGTCTAAACATCTTTGTATTTCAGGAGAATGCCTATAGGAAAAGTGGATTTCTTTGTTCCAGAACTGAACACACAACCTCATACTTACTTTTCATCTGAGTAGATGAAAAAGGTACTTCACTGTAAAAGGGCCTGTCTTTTAGATCAATTTTGGACGTTGTCCAGAATCTCATGCCATTTGGCACTGTCAAGCCCAAACATCAGCCTAGTTCAACTTTGTGCATGTCTACGCTGCAGTTACTAGCCAGGAAACAAGGAGGGCTCCAGACTGCTGTGGTGAGTCAGGCTGATACCCAAATTTGCTAATTTGAAAGTGTCTTCGTTATCTCTACTCTACACTCCTATCGGTTTTAGACAGCTTGGTTCTTGATGGCCACAACAGGTATGTTATGATAAAACAGCATTTTTTATATCAGACCAGTGCGCTCTCTTGTTTGAGTATGGTGTCGTAGACGTGGTTCAGTAGACAGTTTTAGAGATGTTGCTGCAGCTGACTTCAGAATCATCAATCGTAGGATTGAATTTAGTTATCTCTGATTTTGGGGTTTTGCCCCCAGTATCTGTTGGTTAGTAATTTCCTTCTATCTGAATGTGCCAAAGCTTATCTATTGGTTGGTTTTTATTCTAACATAGGGATATGAATCTATTCCCAATATCCATCTATATTTTAGATATATGTGATTGTATATTGTGCAAACCCCCAAATGAATGAAAAGGAGCATCAAAATCCCTTTCTCCTTTTACTTCCTTCTCCATCTGAAACGTTGTTCCCTTTTACTTTATCGATATAGCACGCATCCTGGTATTAAGAAAAGGAGGCATTCTTGATATATCATCTTTATACCTTTCATCATCCTGTGTTTGTTTAATGTTATTTAGTATGTTTGGTTTTACTCAGGTCTTCAAAACTGGCAATCTGTTTATTTTCGTTCTGCCCTGATATGATCCTCGTGCACTCATCGTTTTTGCTGCTTGTCTCTTAATGTTACCTAATTCTGCTATGCATTTTCGAGGTCAGTATTCCAACTGAGGATGTATCATGGATTTATACATTGGCATTATCTCATTTTCAAGTATAATTTTCTATTTCGTTGTTCAACACTTTGTTGTCGCTTTTGATTACCTCTGCACATTGAATTGTTATTTTTATTATGCTGTGCGAAGTAATGGTAAGTCTTTTCTTGAATGACTCCCATTAACTTGGGAGTCAAAAATGTATGTTACTAGTTCACATTATTCTTTCTATTATGCATTTGTCGACACTGAATTTCATCTACAGTCATGCTGTCCATCCACCAAGCTTTGATATTTCGTTGTTTTAGGTACTTAAGTGGGACTTAAGTATTACATTGGTCTTGTGCTAGCCTACTGTGCAAGAGTAAATTTCACCCTTTGTGAACTGATGCATGCTGTCACATTAATCATGGATGTACTGTGTATTTCCTAGGGCAGTATAAAGGATCAAATTTTCCTATTAACCCCTTCAGATCTGAATTAAGTGTTGATGACATATCCAGAATGTGCACTGCAAACTTGATGTATAATGATCTCTAGTTGTGGTGATCCATCTTAGTATGACCATAGGGCAAATAGAGAAGTAGGAATCTGCTGGATACTTGTGAGCATTTCAATCTCAGGATATCTCAAGTAGTGTATCCAGGTGTTGAGAGATTTATGGTTGTTTTGGTTTTTTTCCTGTCACATGTAGCATAGCTTTTTTTTCAAAGCAAGTCCGTAAAGGTTCCCCCAAAGCCTAAAACATTAAGTGGAATTTTGAAGAAGTGATTGATTTATGCCAGTCTACCCCTTTGCTTTTATTAAAAGGAAAATCTATTTCTCCTTTTGCTATTTCATGAAAAATTTTCTAGGTAGGTGAGCAAATGGCTGGACTCAAACTTAGGAGGTTTGATTTTTTTTTTTTTTTAGTTATCTCTGATTTTGAGACTTTTTTATTGTAATTTCTGTTTTGTCACCTATAACTTTGACAATGTTCCTTATGCAAATTACTTTGAGAGTTGCAGACTCAATGTTCTATAAAAGCTAGAGAGTTTTCTGAAGTATAGTGTATCGTAATATATGACAGGATTTGCTGATGTCTGATTTGTCTTTCTGTTGGTCACCAAAAATATCAATAAATTGACAAACCAAATAAAACATCTCTCCTCCATATCCCCCAAAGAGGGGGGAAATGTAAAGCTATGAAGATGATTCTTCTTCCTACTTCCCAAAAATATGCAAAAGAGATAAAACTGCAGTATAAGGAGTGTAAAAATGTGAACAGATGGAAGAATTTTTTTCATCCCTGCAAGCTTATTATTATTATTTTGGTGCTTCTGGTTTGGGTAGAGAACTTGATGGGTTCAGTGATCACTGATTGCTGTAAAATTGGCAAACTGTGCCCAGCTGTTCAGTGGCTGCTTGTCTGATCATGGAAATCCTGCTTTATGAAGTAGAGCAGGGAGAAAAAAAGAGGAACATACTGGTATCTTAGTGGTTTTAGGTTTACACAGTAGCATCTGCTAAACATGCAGTGACTCTTTTACTTAGCAATTTAGACTAAAACCCATAATTATTTAATGAGCAACCTCCCTCTTCAATTTGTTTTGTTCCCTACCCCCTGAAAGTGCTGGCTTCAGGATCTATGTAAGGCATGGCTTAGTCTGTTTACCCACTGCCCACCCTGGGTATTGTGTGCATTGTTTTGATTTTTTGTGTCTTTGTTTTTAAGTTTTTATGAAATTGCAGGGAGGGAGGAAAGAAAAAGGACCTTCAAATGACAATCCACAGCTCCTATTAACTAGTGGCAGATGCCTTTTGACATGACATTTTAGGGACTTTGAGGCTCTTGATAATAATATTTGTGGTTCGGGAATGACCTTGCATATCAGAAGATTTTTGCCTATCCTGCATGTCACCATGAGTTAAACATTCTGGTGAAACAGCACAAAACCAGTAAGTGCTGTGTCTGAGGCTCCTGCAGCCTCTTTATCCCCTTGTCATGTTAGAAAGAAAATAAAAATGGATGTATCCTTCTAGAAAATAAAGAAAAACTGTTGCTGAAAGGAAGTAGCTGTTTGCGTATACTGCTTAGAACAGTCTACAGGCTATGCTGGTACTTGACTCAGTCATGGGTAGTATATGGAAAAAGAACTGCAAGAAGTCTGGTATAAAGCCAGTTCAGAACCTTGCAAACAAAATTCTGGACTCAGTAAATCATTTATGTCTGAAGCTATTCTAGTTAAACTCAAACTTAGTTTACTAGAACTATAGTAACTATTAAGTTACCTTTTTGTATTAACTTTTACTTATGGTGCTAAATGGGGAGCCAAGTGAAAATTGCATTTCAGTTTCCAAAATCAAATTTTTCTCCATCTTACTAAAACAGGTCATGCTCATTTGCACCGATGTCGCAATCAGTTACTGAGGGGGGATGTCTGTGTCATCAGAATTGAGGATTATGATTTACATTCAGCAGTGGAGAACAGCAACAACTGGATTACGTGCAAATGCTCAGGAATACAGTTTTGAATCTAGAGATTTAAGGTTGGAAAAACAAGATCTAAAAGGCTTGGTATTTCAAATCATACATTCACTTACAATGAGATTGTGATATAATTTATTATAGTTATTTTCCATTGTTGCACTGTGAAGCTTTGTCCTGATCATACTTCAGCTTTGGAATGAGTTCCCACCAATGCAAACTCCTTATCAGAGGCTTGAAGCCAATCTCTGTAGTCACCTCATTGACTGAAATACAGCTCTTTGTTATGTGTCAGAGTTGGGCTTCTGGACTTTGCAAGGGCTGAAAAGGCTGTTGCTTCTACAGAATGGAACCTGATGTGTGGCTGGTGAAGTGGAAACAGGAGGGCAGTGTAAGGGCTATATAGAGCAAATTTCCTCAGGAAAAGTAGTATTAAAGGAGCAGTTACGAATGCTGATAGGTGAGAATCTCCTGACCAGTTTACTGTTTTAAACTAATGTGATTTGGCTTCTGTCAGTACAGTATGCACTTACAGTGCTGAACTGGATGCTCCTTTCAAAGAGGAGAGTTAATACAGAAAGAACTTTCTGGGAAGGATAGTTCTGCTCTTTTGTTTCCTTACCTCAGTTTTTAAAGTCTTATAGCTGGTAAATAACTTTGTTGGAGTCTTCAGTTACATCTAAATTTTGTTTTTTCCTTGATGTATTATGCTACTATAGGAACTTTATTTACTCTTTGTGTTTCTAGTTCATTCTCTTTTTGTTGCATAAATACTACTCAGATTCCTGTAAAGTCTTCCTTCTCACTTCATGGCATTGTGAGTCTGATGGAGCCATCAGAATGCCCCTTCTAATCTGACACTTAAATCTCTGCGAGGGATCATTGGTATGCCTTCTTTCTTTAGAAAAATTGTAGGACAAAATGCAGGCTTGCTGCTCATGTTGGCTGTGTTGTCTGAAGTCCACGGGAACAACTGTGAAACTTCTAATTACATCTAGTTCTTGAGTTGAAACCAGGATCAGGAACAATAGTGTCTTGAAAACAAAGCAAATACATGGAGAAAAATTATGTGAGGCCAAAAAGTCATGCTTCCAGTGGTAGATGTGGACTTGCTTATATTTTTGCCAGAATGGGAAACTTTATTTTTGTGCCTCTCTAGATAGGAGCAAGCCATGTAGAAATAATAATACTGAAGCGTATTACAGCCCTGGGGCCAGTTCTCCCCTTCACTGGATGTATGTAACCCTTTCTGAAGTAGGAGTTATTTGGTATTCTGGGAATATCAGAGACTGAACAATTGGACACCTGTTTTCAACACGGCTAGAGCACAGCCCTGTAATGTGATTATAACAAAATTCCTATCAACTTTATGCAATGTATAGAAAGGTCATAGCAAATCATATTGTAACATGGGTACATGATTATCATGGGAAAGGATGATCTCTGGCACAGGCTGATAGTGTAAGTCATTACTTATTCATTTCTCATATCATTCTTGAACACTTCCCATTTTCTCAACTGTTCAAGCAGCAGAGATCTAGAATCTATTCATTAAGCTGAGATAAACGTCTGATAATTATTGTTACTGTTTTCATAAATACCTTCAGAGCCACCCTCTTAGGGAGCTTCATCCTGGCTGAGCAGTTGCTACCCTGAGAAACCTGCACTCTGAATATTAAACTTCATGGATATTAAGTACTGCCAGAGGCCAAAAAAAGTAATTTAAAAAGAACTGTATATTTTATTCTTGCAAAACATATATATATATATAAAAATATATAAACATATATATATAAACACCCAACATCCTTGCATATTAATGCCTTCCTCTACTAAATGTTTCCATAATACAAATAACTGACAATTTTAAACTAACTTTCTTCACTGACTCCTTTCACATATTTTGAAACAGGAGTGTCAGTACTCTGAAAAATACATTAGAAAATTGCATGTGTATGCTAAATCCCTCTTTGTGTCTTTGTAAAACTACAGATTTTATCACGGGACTCTTACTGTAAGACATTATTCGGTAATAATTGTTTCTGAATTGCAACAGCTATTCTTAATGCCTAGCAGAACACAAAAGTTTTTCACCATTTTTTACAGGCAATGTATACTTTAATCAGACTTTTGTTTCTGTTTGTTGGTCCATGTTGAATACCTACAGAGCTTTAATACCAATTGTATACTCGTATTTATTTAAAACGGACCTAAATGTACAGGGTGACGCCATATGTACAATTTATGGATTCTTAGCACAGTGATAGGTTGCACTGCGTTCTCCAGTGATGTTCTTGAACCTGAGGAATTAAGCCATCTATATAAGTTTTTGCTATAGGAAACGCTTGGATTTTTTGCTTCTGGCAAACAAAAGGAACTGTCCAGCATTTCCCGAGCTGAATGTATTAAAACACTGGTAAACTTGAAGTGGCTTTTAATGTTGACTTTCAGTGCTTTAAAAGCCTCTCATCTAAGAAATATTTCTCTATACATAGGGTATGTGTGTTTATATGTCCATATAGATCTATATGTTGAGAGAGACTGTGGATAGTCACAAAGGCAAATACTATTTGTAGCCTAATTCTAGCAGTTGCAGCACAAAACTGATGCAAGCTTTAACTTCTGAATTTCCTCATGAAACCTCCAAAACCTTCTGAGTTTGTGAAAGGATACAAAAGAAAGAAAATTGGTTTTAGCAGCAATGGTAAAACTATGATGCATCTAGGTATTCAGACTAAATAATAAAGAATTGTGTATAAATTATGATATAGCTGAGAATATCAGTAAGGATGAAAGGAAAGGAGGAGAGAGGCATAATACTCAGGTTATTGATTTGCTTGGTATTAAAAAACATCTTAAAAATTTCAAAATTAATGAGACATAAAATCGTCCCCCTCCTTTGCAGCTGATTCTCATCAGCCAGTTATAAAAGAGCTATCATAGGAGAAGAGAGCATACCATTAGCTGTTAGTTCGGAATGACTCTGCAAAATAGTTCTTAAAGGTCTACTGGCATCTTTCCGACAATCTCCTAAAGGTCTCAAAGCTGCTAGTTGCTGCAGTATATCAGGCTGTCATCAAACCTGGATCTGAGTTATATAGCAGAAAAGTCCTCACTCTGCAATTTGCTTTAGAGCAACAGTCTCTGAATAATGTAACTTGGGAAGATATGCTTTCACAGGAGTCATCTGAGCTCTGTGTTGACCTGTGCAGCGGGATGACCCCCATCGGGGGTGATAAGTTTATCACTAACACAGTCATATTTTCTGCTAAACAGGCTTTATGATTGGATCTCTACACTTAATATCGTTTTGTTTGTTAGAAAAAGGATACAGACATCCCCACTGCAGAACAGTACTTGCTGGCAAGTCTACTTTTTGACTTTTGGTGTGCAGGCTATAATGCACTATATTGCTCTTGGAAAACTTGTTCTTACTTGAAAATGTCTTTCAACTTTGAGTGCTCAAAACTATCCAACCAACAGTCTTCCATTATGCAGATATTAATCATTGTGATATCAAAATTTTCATTACTGTAATTTTTAATAACTGCTGTAGAGACTAAGGGGTAGAAGAAAAGGGATTGAAATGAATGGGAGCTGTACTGCAGTGAAGTTAGGCATTATAGAGAGCTATCACGTGTTACATACAAATTATATTCACTTGCAGTAAGTTACATCTGGGTGAGAAAAAGTATTCTGAGTCTTCAAAAACATGTGATGTGTTGTCATCCTGAATGGTTAAAGGCAGTTTTTGAAACTAGAATCCTCTCCCCCTTCCCACTTACCTTGTCTGAGCCAGGTGTCAGGCAGCCAGCTGGAAAAGCAAAGTTTCCATTAGTGCTTTGCCAAATGCACGGCATTCTCCGAAGCAGGATGAGCCCATTTCTGCTTCTCTTATTTTTAGGACTGCCAAGTAGCTTGGTTTACACATTTTGATCCTTGGTGTATTTTGAGAATAGCCTTCCAGTCATTCTGAATTGCATGGGTTGCTTTGATATTAAATTTTCATGTTATGGGTTCCATTGGAAATAAATGTGTTTTCTACCCCCTGCAGTAAAATGTTGGTTTATACCAAAGCAGTCTGAGAGGCAAATTGGCTGCTTCTTTAAGGATGTCTTAATGAAGAGTTGTGAACCTAAATATCTTGATTAGTATGAGTAGATTATGTGAAGCTAGCTAGCTATGCTGTGTTACTGTTGCCACCCACAAATTAAACCAGTAGCTGTAATGACTGAGGGTTCTTTATTGTCCATTGCTATTTGGTGCAGGTGAGAAAGTGGGGATCTACTATACCCACGTATATAATTTTGGGTCACAACAGTTTTTAATAGTTCTCAGAGAATGTTTCCCTGCTAAATGACAAGGGGCAGGGAGAGGAAAAAGGTGACTGGAACAGTGGTGACATTTGAAAGGGGAAGAGCCTTGTCAGAGGCTTGACTTTGTACAGATAAGAAATGTATTTTCTGATTGTACAGAAGGTTGGTAGAGGCTGCTGCACTGGGTAGATAAGAAGTGGGGTTACATGCTGGTTTATCTGTAAGGAGACGGAGTGTTCCTCTCAGACTTGTGGTGTATTTAATTTATATCAAAAAATCCTAGGGGATTTACAGCTAATCATAAACCAGCATAGATTAAGAAAAACCCTCTGAAAAATATTACAGTGAGATATAATATGTTGTATATAAATTGATGTAAGTATGTATACATAAATATATATTTTATGTGACTTGAAGGTCATTCTGCGGTACTACTGAAGGACATTGTAAATGTTTCCTGTGGGAAATTAAATGTAGGTGTGTTAAGGAATCTAGGTGAATATAGAGCAGGGTATGCCCTTTGGCTGTACAGCTGGCCCCTGCATGGGCAGCATGCTTGATGGTATGACTTCTTTTAGTGCCAGGCTGATCTGTGGTAGGAACTTGCCAGAACTCTGGGCCGCTGTAAGTTAACACCAGACCTCAGACAGCCCTGGGCAGTATTTGGAGTTCAGAAGATAAGTATTTTTGCTCTACATGTTGTTTGTTGGACTTGGTGAAGGAGATGATAATTCTTGATATGGTTTTTAAGTTTTCATATTTTAACTCGTAGTGGTTGTGACAGTTGTTCAGTGAATTCATCCAAGTTCTAAAACAGGTACCATATGGGCAATGCTAGTATAAATTTTTGTCTGCTGCCCTGCTAGTATATTTGAGCAATCTGTGGAAAAAAAACAACCCACAAATCCAACAACCAAAATCCAAAAAACCCCCAAACAAACAAAAACCTCCAACACCCAAAAAACATTTACCAAAGAAAAAACCCATACCATTTTTAAGCTTGTTTCTCTGCCTGTAGTCTCCATGGCCTTTTCACTCCTGCAAACTTTAGTGTATTTTCTTCAATGTACAGTACATCCACCATGCCGTAGGAGCTATGACTGCAATCTGTAGTCATCCTTGAACTGCCTTTCATCTTACTAGGCCAAGAACCTATAGAGTGAAGCAATGGCACCACAGACCTGGGCTGGATAAACTTGCCCAGAACCGTAAGTACTTGAATCAGAAAACACCCAACTGATGCTGAGGCCTGTGTTGCTCTTGACTTGCTGTTGTAATTGTTCTTAGGTGGGCAGATCCCTGCCACAATATGGATGCAAGATGCAAGTCTTATGATGTTACTTGTAAAAAGTTGAACTCTGACCACATTTTTAATCCTGAAAGCTGACGAAGAGCTATTTGTGATGATACCTTTGATTGTGTGAGTATAGGTGAGAGACAAAGGGCTTGAATGGTGCCGCGTCTTTGGAGGGAGACCGGCTGTGCTATCCAGCTGCTATTCTGGCAAAGCTTCATGATATTTTTTTGGTCTGTATGCTACATGAGAGAAAATGGAATGTTTTATATGAATATAACTTAAAATTGTCCTTTTGCTTTCTTTCTCTATTTGCATATGTTTTTTGATACAATAACTTTTAACATATTCACAGACAGAAGTTTAACTATATAGCAGTTGCTTGACTAATGAACTTGCAGATGTTATCATAGAATCATAGCATGGTTAGAGTTGAACTGTTGGAGCACAAGACGCACTCCTGCTTGAATAAAAACATCACAAGGTGAATAATTTTAGTGATACAGTGGGAGAACAGCAACTTTGTTAACATAAAACCTAAATTTTGAAAAGTACATGATTCAGAAAAAGATCTTTGGAAGCTTTCACAGGGCTATCCCAAAAGAGTAATGGAAAAATGAAGCACTCTTTCAAACTTACTACTAAGATACCAATGTGAGTTTTTAGATGCATTTTTCTCAGTTATGCCTTCTTCCCATTTCAAGCATAAAGATTCATTTTGTGCTTCCTTGTCGCAATCCTCAGATGCTGGGTTGTGAACCCACTGAAGAATTGTTATGGAAGGATTCAGATGCCTGTTGGGAGTTTCACTGACTCCATTTTGGCGAGAGAGGGTGCGCAAGCTCGTCATTTTGCTAAGACCTCGGTGTGCTCCTATTCCTTAATGCTGCCAGCTGCTTCCACTACATTTCAAGCACATGGGATGATGAACCAACCAACTTTGGTTATTGGTACTTAAAAAATAGTTATATTTTAATTTTATCATCAACATACGTTATAAAATTATAATGCAGTTCTAGTCTAGAAATAATATTAATCCTTTCCCTTTTGGGGAAATTTATGTATTTCATAAGCTAAATTGCCACACTTGTTTTCTTTGGTATTTTTCATGGGTTTTTTAAATTTAATTTTATTTTATTTTATTTGGTTTTCCTTTTTTTATTTCCTCCCCACCTGTTCTACCAATTGGTACAAACTTTGAGTTATCTTTTAAAATCTTCTGTCTTTAGAACATAAATTCTTATGGATTAAGGGTTTATATATTTTCCTTTGCCTTTTGTGGGAGCTCTATTTCTATTTTTTGTTTTTAAAGATGTAAAAGGTTGAGTAGTAAGCAAGATGGGATGGTCACATGCTGGTGATGAAGGCAGCAAAATGTGTCCTGTAGTTAAGTCAAGATGTAAATGTATTCATTTGAGTTACAGAATAGCCTGGTGTGGCTGGCAGAATCCCCATCACATGAGCAAAGGTAGAAGGATTGTGCCTTCTATTGCATTTCACAAACGCTCCTTCACTTTCTAATTATGTGGGTTGCTTTTTGGTTTAAGGAAGAGAGAAAAGGGCATCCTGATTCCCTGCAATCTGCACTGTTGCTTGTTCCTTGGGACCCCACTAGTCAAAACAACGGGATTCATATGTTGATGACAGCTGAGAGACCAAAGTATGACCAGATGGCAAGGGGGAGCTGAGCTGTCTGTTTCTGCAAGCGATAGGCACATTATGGTTATTCTCTTCTGGGGACGAGGGGGTGGAAAGGAGGGGGAGAGAGAAAGAGAAAGGGAGATACTAGATAAACAGACTGTAGCCTGAATACATATGACATGTGGGAGGAAAGCTTTGTTAAGCAAGAACTGAAAGCCTCTTGCAGAGCATTAAGCGGCACTGTCTGTGCATTGGACTGAGCCAAACCAGAGGAAACACAAGCATAAACCTGTAAAACTGCTGTAAGGCCAGCGAGGTTCACCAGGCTTCTGCAGAGGTGCTTGAAACAGTGAAGTACTGGAAGGTTTTACTGTTTCCTTAGGTCAGCTTACTTTTTTTAGTAGGAAGGAAGGGTCATTTAGTAGCAGGTGTGACAAAGGTGTGTTTTCCTTATGTTTATGATGTGGAAGCTATGTTTTATGAGTCAAAGTTGATTCATGGCTTCATTCTGCTAGATTTTTTCATCAGCTTTGTGCATAGGAGATGGCTTCATGGAGTTCTGGGTATCTGCAAAAAAAGTTTGCACTGAAATCACTGGAAGTTCGGTCTAGCCAGTGATTTGCAGGCGGTGCTCAGCATACTCTGTAATTAGGGAATGCATCCTTGATCTGCATCCCCCTGAGCCTGATCTGGATCCAGCTGAAATCTGTAAAAATTTTTCCATTTGACTGTGTTAGGGTCTGGATTGTGCCTTGTGAATGAAACTGAAGTATACTTTTATCAGTTATTGATAGTAGAACTCTCAAATCTTTTCTTACTGCCCCCTCTGGCTCAGCAGCATAAGTTGCAATGTTGGTCTCATTGTCTTCTTATATTTTTCTGGCTCTTCTTCTTGTGGGACTTGAGTGAGGGAGTAACTAGAGCAATTGATACTTGCATCATGTGAAAAAAGGAAGAGGGAATTTTAATTATTTTGCTCATGTGAGGACAGTGTCTGACTGTCTAAAAGCTGATAAGAAACTATAGAGCATTTATTTGAGAAGGGTTTGATATTCTTTCCCATCTACGCATCATATGCTGGTAACTTTACTTCCATTTTTCCCCTCTTTTTTTTTTTTTGTTTGTTTTGACTTTTGCTTGTGTGATTTGCCAACCTTTGAGTAATTCTTTCTGAACTAAGGTGATATGAAAGCAGCGTCATACTGTTGTTTTCCTGATGAAGCACTCGGGTTTACATAGGGGGAAACATAACAGATTTGTTGGGCTGTGGCACCTAACACCACTGCTCAATAACCTATTGGAGTGTTTGAACGTGGTCACCAGCTTGGCTTCCCTGCTGCTCCCTAGATAGTTGCTTGTGACATTGATCTGTGGGGGATGGGGACAGAAAGCTGATTTATAGATGTAGTCTATTGCCTGGAGGAGTGGGTTAGCTAAGATTGCGTTCTGCCTGGTTTTGGTCACAGTAATACAAAGACTTCAGGGGGTCTTTGCTACATAAAAAATGCAGCTAGAGAACTGAAAATTTTGATACTCGTACATACATAATGAAAGCCTTAAAAGAAATAAAAAACCCAAAGAAACACAACACAGAAAAAAACAAAAAATGCCCCAAACAACAAAACACACACCCCCACCCCCACCCCCCAAAAAAAGCCAAATAAAAAAAAACCCAAAACAACCAACAACCAAACCCAGAAAAATATCAAAAACATTTAAACTCTTTTTGGAAAGATGCTGAGTGTTATATGCCAGTTTTCTATTCACTTCTTGGAAAACCTTTTGCAGTTCCATATGGGACACCATCTTTTAGAACACTGTTATTTTAATTAGTGAACCAAAAAAAGCATTCTGCTAATTACCGTTGCTTCTCTAGCTATGCAGAAGCCCCTTTCACTGTTTGATTGTAGTAGAACACATATAACTGCAATGTATTGGAGATGAACTTTTTTTATTTTTATACTAATTATAATGGTTGAACCAGAGATGCCAGTAAGTTTTTGTTGTCAGCCTCACTGATCAGATAACTTATGACCCTGTCTTTCTACAAAACTTTTACCCCATTGTCAAGACTCATAAAAAGTTAGGTAAAACTTCATTTTGATTAGATTCAGCTTTCAATACATAACCTTATAAGTTACTTCCACGTATAAGGGAAAGAGTAAAATATTAAATTGTTCCAAATTTGCTTTACTTTTAAGATACCTGCAATTGTATTGGGAAAAGTTTCTCTTTATTGTAAATATGAAAGCCTGTTAAAAACTACTATTTGATTTCTAATTTAAATAATGTAGGAAGCATTATTTATAATAGATACGAGTAAGGTGTGTGGTTCAGCAGTAGTTATGCAATAAATGCCATTAGTATTGAGATGCACAATGTTTACATAATATAAAGGGACACAGATACTAGGGAGAAGGCTGGAGGTTTCCTCATATATGCAATAATAGTAGCTAGCTCTTCCACTATGTAGAATCTTAAATCTATATTTAATCATGAAAGTACACCTATTTCTCAAAAAAATCTGTCTGCCAGTGTGGGCCTGTCACTTTTGTGTGATCTGGCATTGCCAGGTCATTTTGCAAGTTTAATTTGGTTTGGTTTTTTTAAAGTGTCTGAGCGATATTGTGGTAAACAATTTTGGACTTGTGGAGAAAAAAATTGGTTTGGTTTTAAGCTAGAAAAGGTTAGCCAAAAATATCTAAACCGATATGGTGAACATAAATTGTGTAATTATTTGGTCATTTGCTGTTCTTCTGGAAATAAGTGGCATCTTTTGTCATTGGCTTTGTTAGGAGCAGGACTGTGTCCATTCTAACTCTTCTGTTTGGGGTGATCTATTACTAGTTCGGTGTTGACAGTTTTTCATTGTGATCTGCTGGTATCTGAGCTGGTAAGGAGGAATCTTAATACAAAGCTGTATTTAACCATTTACATTTGCTGTCTGTTTAGCCATTCCAGTGTTTACGGTCTAATTGGGACCTCAACCTCCAAGCAAAGGAAGCAAGGAAGATAGCAACTGGAGTAGCGCCCCAGAAAGTTGGATTCGGGGTTTTATTCTTCTCTCTGCTGTTAAGTTACTTCGATGTTTTAAAAACCTTCAGGCATGGGAGTTCATATCTTATCCAATTAACGTTCAATTTGATTGTCTTTTGAGCACTTGTACCTAGAATTAAATAAGCAAAAATAATAGACCTTGAAAATTGTGCCTGATGTGTCTCAGCATCAGTTTTCCATATGTATAAGAAAGTTGTACTCATCTACCTCACCCATATGTTGGATTGCTAATGGGAGAATTGAAAAATGCTCTGCGATTATCAGAACAGAGGTGCCCAGTACTTATAAAAATGACAGCATACACTTTGAATCTTGTCTCTGTGGTTTTCCTCTTTGCTTCTCTTGCTCTTCAAGTTTGCTGCCAAATACGCTTGAATGTCACCGTATCCATGCTGTTAGAATCTGAGACTTTTCATCCTGTGAATAAACTGGCAGCTATTAGTGGCAATGGAGATGTTTTTAATTTCAGCTCTTCAGAACAGCACTAGGAGTTCTAAGCATTAACGACTGCATCCTTGGGTCCATCCGTATACTGAAATGAAAGAGAGAGTAATTCCATTTTACAGTGATTAATTTTCTGTATAGAAAAAGTCGACCATAACTGGGACTTAAAATGGTTCTTAGGGATGGCTATTCTGATAAAAAGTGGTAGAGAAGTGATAGAGTGAGATCAGTAGTATGTGGCTGGTAGGTTTGGGGTTTTTTTGAGCAAAAGGCAGATTACTAGAGTTTGAATGTTCTGAATTGTTGTGGTTTGGGGTGGAGCACAGCCAACTTTCTGCATAGTGAGAGAGGCTGGTGTTTATACCTGTTGCCGTGGCAGCCAGGTTCAGCTGACTTGGGTGTTTATCTGGGGGGAGGTTGCACCTGTGGGGAGGGGTG
>VYZM01003975.1:860-19753 GCA_013398915.1 Dromas ardeola
TTTTCTTTAATTTCCGTTTTTTCTTTTTCTTTTTCTTTTTCTTTTTTTTTTTTTTTTAAATTACTTTTCCTTCCCTTTTTTGAAATATTCTTTGCCTTTTTCCCCATTTCACCATATACATATACTAAGGCTAATCAATACAGACTGTTCAAACAGAGGGAAAAAAAAAAAGATATCTGTCTGTTTCATACAGAGGACAGGATGTTCATGTACAGAACACTACACTTTATAAGACTTATATATGTACTCATTTAGGATAAGAAGTATTTTAAAATATTCTGAAACCAAAACATACGTAAAAATGAGATTCAAATGAGAATTGTGGTATTTATATGATGTGGTCTACTGTCTAATGCGATCTAGGGCTATAGACAATTCTTACATCCTTATTTCTCCTTTGGGATTAGAGGGCTAAACCACCAAGACTTTCACAAATAAGTTTACTGAATGCAATATATACAGTTCTTATTCTTATGTAAACAAACAGGCTATGACTTGAGGCCACACAATGGCCTTAATTGTACAAATCATGTATTGCTAAAATCAATTGGAGTCGTAACTGCGGTAAGCAACCATCTCAGTCTTGAGCAATCTGTCAGTAAAATAATAAATTACATCAATGTGGAGAGAGGAAGAATTCCTCTTTTTATGGGCATCTGTTCAGCACTTGGGAATAGCTGGGTTCAAACTTTGCCAGCTCTAATCAAATAAGTAAATCCTGTTTTGCTTGAAAGTTTCTCTAAACTTTTTAGGAAGTGAGTAAGATGCAAGGGATTTTTCATTTTACTTTCTCTTCATGATGGTTTGAAAACATGCAAACATGTAAGTAATGAGAATTCAGTTCATCTCTTAATCCTTCAGTCCTTCCTTAAAAGAGCCAGAACACATTTTGTTCAATCCTGAGTACACACACACACACACTGTGACAGTACGTCCACTGATTTGAAAAGCTCCAGGATTTTGCTCTTTCACATCCATGCTACATCCTGGGTAAGCGAGAGTCACAGAACTAGAGATCTTAAAGAAGAATGTGCTTCGCTTTCAACACGTGAGTTGCCTCATGGACAGTAACAACTACTTTTATTCTACTGCAAGACATTAAGGTGCTGGAGTATGTCCAGAGAAGGGCAAGGAAGCTGCTGAAGAGTCTGGAAAACAAGTCTTCTGAGGAGCAGGTGAGGGAACTGGGATCGTTTAGCTTGGAGAAAAGGAGGCTGAGGGGAGACCTTATCTCTCTCTAAAACTACCTGAAAGAAGGTTTGCAGCGAGGTTGGTGTCAGTCTCTTCTCCCAAGTAACAAGCGATAGGACAAGAGGAAGTGGGCTCAAGTTGTGCCAGGGGAGGTTTAGATTGGATATTAGGAAAAAATTCTACACCAAATGGGTTGTCAAGCGTTGGAACAGGCTGCCCAGGGAAGTGGTTTAGTCACCATCCCTGGAGGTGTTTAAAAGATGGGTAAGTGTAGTGTTTAAAGACATGTTTTAGTGGTGGACATATATGTATATGTCTATATGTGTATATGTGTACATATGTATGTATGTAAGTATGTATCAGCAGCACAAACTGTAGAAGCTTATGAAGAGGGGGAACAAGCCCCTTTTGATCCATGACATGATCTTGATGAGTAACCCTGGTCACACTCCTGTTTCAGTGAGATATCTACAGGAAGAGGTGCCTCAAATGCACAGATTTCTCGAGGTCAGACAGGACAGATCAGAGTAAACATGTTTCTGTGAGGAGGACACACCTGCATACTGTATTACAGGGCCAAAAGCTCCTGTTGAATGAGCTTTTGAGCCCTGATCGGAATGGCAGCCTGCAGGACATCTAGCCTTTCCCGTCTTCCGCCTCCTAGTAAGCCCACACCTGGCTTGCCCATCTCTACAGAAAACAAGTTTCAGGGCTGAATGTATCAGTAGTAAAACAACATATATCACTGTTCTGCACAGTAAAATAGCAATGAGCTTCTAAATCATTTGCCCTTTCCAAATCCCTGTAAGCTTCCTGGGAAAACTTTCATTTTTTAATCCCAAACACCGCGGATACACAAACTACTTCAGAGCTTTATATTGACACTTAGGGTTGCACTAGAAGACTTAGGGAAAGTGAGCATGGAAATAGGAATTGGCATCTCCATTTGCAGAGATTCTCACTTACCTTTCTATACACTCTGTGAGAGTGTCAGCAACATCTTCAGCAGACTAGACAATATCAAGATGACACCTTGAATGCCGTAGTAATGACTATTTATGAGATGTGAACTGAATGCAGGAAATATGATGAAACAGCCCTTCATTAAAGCTCAGCACATAACCATGTCTGTATTAAGGTCTTACCAAATCTATTACAAAGATTGCTGAAGTAGGCTGTCGACTTCAGTAAGGAAAAGTAAAGAACAAAATATAGCTATAGCAGTGAGTTTAGGGATCATTTAATAGCTATTTTTCTGTTACACAAAGCAAGATCTTCAGTCAATTAAAACACAACTTTATTTTACATGTCAGTCAAAGCATCAAAACCATCACAGTCTATGTTACGGAAATGTTTAGGCACTGCGCTCCAAAGAGGGACTATGGCACCAACCCTGCCAGCGAAGAATAAAGTACCTAAATAGTTTATAAATAGATAAGACAAACAAAGGGATAAGAGGCAAGAGAAATAACATAAAAGACAGAAATTTCATTAACGTTTTGCAGCAGGCATATTAGTTCCTTTCTTTTTTATTTGCTTTTTCTTTGTTGACTTGATGTTGGAAGATGAGGAGAGGGACAAAGCGGGTGGTGGAAGCAGTGAAAGAGGGATAAGATAAGAGGAAAGGATATATGGGGGGCAGCTCAAGTGAGGTTGAAATGAAGCGACTGTGAGGGAAAGGGCAGAAAGGGTTTGAAGCAAACAACCAAGATAAACTATAAATAAGAACACACACATATGCAGCACTTTATATCTTCAAAGCCCAGGAAAAGTATGTCTGATGTAAAGTTAAGCTTTCCTTCCATTTCAAATTTATTCAGTCTCCAGAAAAGTGTTTATAACAGGAAAATATAAGTAAACCCTTAAGGACAAAGGGAGTGAGAGGAGAGTCTCCAACTGTCAGGTCTTTGTGCTGAGACAGTTTTGGTTTTGACCATCATGCAATACTTCAAAAATGTAGAGCACCATGAAGATCCTCTCGACTTCAGAAAAAAAAAAGTCAAACTCCTACCAACCAGGTATCAGTACTGTTTCTGTGTTTCATTAAGTATGCAGCTGTAATGAAATAAGGTCAGTATGATTTAAAGATTCTCATTAAATGTATAAGATTATGGAACAAAGTTATATTACGCACTGTTTCTGCATAGGTGAAATCCACCGTATGTAAATCCATGGTATGTCCACATCTCATATGCTGATAGAGGTCCATTTACCTCATCTCATAAAATATATAGGAGAATCAGGAAGGATATAACAAAGACAACAAGGATAATCTGAAGAAAACAATAGCTTTCATACGAGGAAAACGTGACTATGACACTTCATCCTGGGGAAGAGGTGACTGAGAAGGGATAAGGTGTATTCCTGTAGAGTCATGAGTGACACGGAGAAGGCAAATAGGAAACGGTTACTTCACTGTCACTTCCAGATAAGCAATAAAGGGAACCAAATGAAACCAGAAGGTGACTTTCAACTCAAAGAGAAGGATGTATTTCTTTACATAGTTCACAGTGAGGCTGAGGAACCACTCTGGTCTAGGACATGGTAGATGGTGAATATTCACTTATCTTGAAAATGGCTGAGCAAATTCAGGGGATGAAAATCTGACATGGGATATTTAAGTATAAAGACACAGCTTTCAGCACTGGATATCCTTGAGACACGAATTGCTGCAGTCTGGGTAAGTATGGTGGAACAGCCATGCATTAAGCCTGCATTCAATGCTATTGACCAGTAGTAAAGACAGAACTAAAGGGAACTGGTGTGACTTGGCCTATCTGTTGTGGCCTATTAACAAAAAACATATAATTTCCCCATCAGACTAGGTACAAAAGTCAGCCATATGGTAATGATCATTTACTCAGGTGGAAGCATTTTGCAGCAGTGACACAACTAAAATCTATAAAAAGAAGTTGGTTACACATTTTTTCTTCAAAAAATCTTAACTTCAGGGTGTGAGGAATTCCCAAGTACAAAAAAAAAAAAATAGAAGAAACATTCAGGAAAGAAACACATAAACTAGCTTCTGAGGAAATGGTCAAAATGCTTTGGTAGACAGAGAGGTAAAATTAAAGGGCTGACCTGTAACTCTGAAATTTTCACCTTGAGAATAATGTCGAATATTCTCCAGGACAATAAATCAAAAAAGAAGTCATCAGCTATAAGGAAATTGGGACAAGGTTATGAATTTTCTCAAAAAAATTTACGAATTCCTTCATTACTAGCATAACTTGTTTTTAGAATCATACCTGTGGAATAGTTGCATCTGTTTTCTGCTGTGGCTGTTATTCCCCTGACTATCTCAAAGTCTCTATAAAGCTGAGACCGTGTAACAGCATGTACTGAAGGCAACAGAAATCTGCATTGTCAGCATCCTTGCAGGGAGCTCTACGGAGGACCACTGTTGTAAAGAAATTATAACAGGGAATGTGTGAAAAACAAATGTGCTAGAGATAGCCAGACATGAAAGAAGCGCTGGAGTTTACTCAGGCATTTAGAAACCTTAATATAATGAAGATCTGTTTGCTTTAATCAACACGGGAGACAAGAAAAAACACATAACCAAGTAATAGAAGCACAGTTTGGTGCCTGTAAACTGAAATAAGATTGTTGGTGTCTGGGGTCAAATACCTGATGAAGATGAGGATGCCACATCTCCATGTCCTCAGGTCCAACCTATAGTAAGGTTGGCAATGCATTCCTCGTAGGCGCATGCACACAAAGCAGACATATGCACCATGTATATACATAAATACATGGCCAGGGGACAGATCACAGACATAATCAGCACTCATATGAACACAGGCTGCACCAACAGCCTCATCCTGCTCCCCTTTCTGACTCACCAGGATGAAGGTCCACTAGTGAGTGTATATATATATATATATTTACATATACAAATGTACAAGGTAGATCCCTGCAGCAGCTGTGCTCACTCAGTCTGCCCAGGAGCTGCCTCTGGATTCCAGTCCCCCCATTTGCTGGTACTAAGATACACAAGCCCCTGATTCAACATCCCCATGCCAGTTGCTGGTACAGACCATCGTGTACTCACATGAATACACACACAACTCCCCTGGTACACAACAACCCTGAGGTCTTGACCTTTGAGAAACACACACGTCGGCTCCCAGGCCACTTCACCTACTTGCTGGCTAGTCCAGCTTGATCTTCACTAGTGATCATGTACTCAGACACCCACACTCGTTCCACTTGCTGGCAACACAAAGACATGGGCCCCCACCCCACTTACTGGAATTTGGTTTCACTAAGCCTGGTCTTTCCAGTCCCTGCACCCATGCATAGGGACCCTCCAACCCATGATCTGACTCCAGTTGCTGCACCCAGACCCCCATACACATGTGTGCACACTGAATACAGAGCCCTCATCCAGCAAAAGAGCTAAAAAAGGATTTAATAGCAAGATAGGACAGACTGCACTGATCCGGCACAGGGAATGACCAGACAAGTATACCCACCAGCAACTGTTTACACAAGACTGGCCCCTTTTGGCTCCTTACTCTTCAATTTTCCCACACTTGTTCGTCCCCAAATCATCTAAAAACATCCATTTCCCCACCTTTGGTTCACCTCCTAAACATCCCATAGAAAATCCTGTATAGCCCAAAATGCTCTTCCCCTGCCTGCTATAACGTGCCCCATATCCCAGGCAGCCACCCCCTCAGTCCAAAAGGTGCTCTGCCATTGACTCATCTTGAGGGGTTTCACACCAGGACACTGGAGCTGAGGCTCTCCTGGGACAGCTCTGGGAGGTACCTGGACAGTGTGTCACTTTCTTTGAGTCTTCAATTTAGGATCCCACACAACTTTGGGACTCTGTGCTCTCATAGGTTTGTGGAGATGGACCTCTAATGGGCTGCTGGGTTCTGGGATTGGCCTGGGGTCCCCCACCTGACATTGTTTGTCTGTGCTCCTTTCTGGGCATGCAAATGAGCTTTTATCACATAATCTAGCATACATTGTTTACAATATGTCCCGCATCATATCTAATAAAAAGAATGCAAAATAAGTAATTATAAAATCATAAACGATAGAGCTGAAAAGGATCACAAGGACTTACGCAATCCATTTCCTGACTCAAAGATATAGTATACCTGTATCATACCACAAAAAGGTTTTACTATTTGCTTTCACGTAAGGGGTCATTGCTTAAGACTCTGTTTTCACAGCCTACTTACACAGCTCAACTAGCTTTGCTGCTAGAAAACTTTTACTAATGTTTAAACTTAGCTTCACTTAGTTCTGTTTTACGTTCCTTCTATTCATGCTAGGCATGGAAATCTGTTTATTCCCATCTCCTATTTTTACATCTGTGTAGCCTGCTGTTGTAGCTCCCTTCAATCTCCTCAGCTCTAGACTAAACAAATCTAACTCCTTCAATTTTTCTTCAGAGATTATGTTTTCTAGACCTGTAACCATTCTTTTTATATTCTTTTGGACACAATCCAATTGATTTGTATCCTTCTTAAAGCACGAAGCCCAAAACTTGACATAATATTGCATCTGAGGCCTAACCAAAGGCAAACAGAATTTAACATGTCACTTAAACAATGCATACAATGTTTATATGTTTCATTACCATGTTTGCTTTGTGTGTATATAACCTCTGCAGTAAACTGATTCTGTTGATCATTTTCAGCTTGTGATCTGTTATAACACACAGATACTTTTCAGCAGCATATCTGTACTATTCTCTGACCTCTATGCACTTAAACTTACAAATATTTAATAAAGCTTTTCCACGTTTCAAAAAGTAATCATAATCTGCAGTGATCACTTAATGTTTCTCTTCCTACCTGTCATTACCTTCAAAATCTTACAAAAACCCATACTTACAAATACTCATTACGAAATTAATTTCAAAGTTAGTTTGTTAAAATGGTTGACTTTTTTTTTTTTTCATTAGACTGTGGCTTAGAAAAAGAAGGACAAAAATCTATTTAAAGACCATACACATGATCTGCATTACATCATCAGCCTCTTTCAATTTTTTGAAGTTGTATTGTCTTTAAGGGAATATCTACAGATTCTAGTTTTGTTCATCCAACTCAGGTAAAGAGATATTCACTCTCTACCACCGTAAAGGAAATGAGAGAGCATATTGAAAAAGATTACTTCCACATAGTGGATTAATTTTCCAAGACTCTTATTTTAGTGACTGGAGAGGAAGAGACTTCTGCCACAACTTAAAAGACCTAAACTTAAGTTCCTAATCAAGTTCTGAGGTTTGCATTTCTTTTAACTGACCAAATAGAAAACAAACATCTAAAATTAGGCCTCTTGAATAACTCTGTCAGAGCTACTTCTCAACAGATGGTGGTAATTAGTGTTTCTTTGCAAGATGACTTTAAACAAGTTAGAGGTCCAGGATCTATATCTCATGTTCCGATTGTCACACAGGCTTCTCCAGGGCTGAGGCCCCAGTGTTTTGCTTTAAGAAATTCAACATTCAGGGTTTATTTCCAAACTAGCTCAGTATACTGAGGACTGTCATCAAAAAATGTTATTCTTCTCTGCATAGGTCAGATGCAGACATGTGTTACAAAGGATTTTCCCTTTCCTAGGGGTCTTTATTACCCAAAGGGTAGTAAAACCTTGGTTTCTGTCACAATGGAAAAAAATAGGACTATCTGTCATTGTCCTTAGTTTAAGGATCAAATTTTAGGGCATACTTCTATATAGAAATATGTACCTCTATGGATTTTCAGAACTAAACAGTGCCTAATTTCAGTTTGAACAGCTAGTAGCTTTGTGCCAAAGGATTTCTGAAAAGCCCACTATGTAGCTATGCACATCATTGAAAAATCTTAAACTTGGTTCTCAATACTGTGAATGATTATGGACAAGATAAATTATTTGGACTAAGCAATTTCACTGGAATCAGTAGGACTACTCACAGTAGTAAGTAAGCACAGGTGTAACACCAACACAGAATTGTAATAAAATCTGAATCATAATGAATTTCTGAAAATTCCAAATATTGATATTGATACTCTCTCATTTACCAAAATATTCATAATTTTATTAAAATTATATTGTATATTTATATCCCAATATATTATATTATATCGATACATATCCTATTTTATATATATAGAATATGTAAACATATATAAACATGATATGTGTATAATATGATGTATATTTATATCATATTATATGCATATCTTGTTTATCAAAATACTGATAATCTCACATGTAAACAGTCCTCTAACTGATTCACAAAGCAGTAGTGCATGGGGACAAGTTATTCAATATTCCATTATTGTAGGTGTCAAAAAATATATCAGAAACAATCTGAATGATGTTGGAATCTTTCAAAAAAAGTTGGAACTCAGGATACAGTTATCAATGAGAAACAGTGTTTTTTCCACCAGTGTTAAAAAATAACATAAGAGTAATCTCGTCAAGTGAGGATACTTTCTCCACAAAATGTTTTGTGTTTTGTTGTGGCTTTTTGTTGTTTTTTTTTTTTTTCCCTAAAATACTCACGTTTAATTAATCATTGTAGCAGATCTTCGTACTAGCAAAAGGAGTGTGTTATGGTTGGTTTGAGTTTTTTATTATTATAGCGATGGAAAAGATATAATGAGGACAGGAAAAGCGCTGTCTGTTCTGAATGTAGGAAGAAATGGAGTAATGGTATGTAGTCTCTAACAGCGCTTATCGCTGTGGTGCTTTAACTGTATTGCATAGCCTCAAAAGGCTATATTGCATAGTCTCAAAGGTCTCAATAAGCAAAATCTTCTAGAACTCCTAGCAAAACCAACAGGCAGACACCCAGGGGTGAGTGGTACAGTCAAACTCTTCAGTAAGTTGGGAGGAGTTCCTCCATTTGGGAGTGAGGTCCGGTTTTCTATTTCCTGCTCTGAACAGACTGCAGGTATATCCTCTGAAGCCCTCTGAAATTGTCACAGTAAGCCCTCACCTGTTGTATGATCCCTCTGTCTCTCTGTCTCTGTGATGATGTGGCATAATTTCACCCCTGCCACAGATTCTCAAGCATTGCTATTCCTCCTAAAAAGTCTCTCAAGAGGTTTCTTAACGATTAAAATAATCCCTAACAGGTTTTATAAAGAGAAACAACTTCAACAGAATAGATTGATAACATTTCTTCAGAATAGCTTGCAAGAGGACCCATCTGGATTGCTGGACAGTTGAACTGGCATCCCTGTTTCTTAGCAAGCTGAAGAATTTTGCAAGTTTCATCCAGTAAAATATCACTTTGGAGAGCAATCTTTTCCCTCCATATTGCTTTAACTCAATAAAAAAAAAATCTACTGTATTTAAAAGGCTCTTTGGATATTATGGCAGTCTGTTTAAAATCTAAATGCTAACTATTGAAGCAACAAGTATTTGAAGAGCATAGATGAAGGGCTGAACATATCGTAATCCACCTTTAGAAAGACATTGTGCAAAAATGCACACATATATACTATGTCTACAGTATTTGGGCAGTACCAATCATAAATTGTGAATCAGTTTACAAAAATCTTACGATTAGTTATAGATATATAATTTAAAATATTGGGTTTTATTCCCCTTGTAGTTTTGAAGCATTTAAGATATAGGTTGTCAAATCTGTGCAACTGTGAGAGATACATTATGCATTTTAAAGCAAGAAAGAGACAGAGGGAGCAAAAGAGGAAGACATGAAGGTGGGGAGGAAGGAGGGGGGGAGCTTAAGGGTTTCTATGGCATTTTATTCTTGGAGGAAAAGCTGTAAGAAAAATAGTAGGTACCACAAGACCTGTGATAAAGTCACTAAGTTCAGAAATACTGTACCTGGATGCGTATTCTACAGGACTTAGACATTGGCTTTGAGATGTTTCATACTGCATGATATGACTATTTTAAGGAGAATAGGAGGAAAATGAAATAAATTGCCTCCTCAAACAAAATCAACTTTCTCTTAAATTAATGAAACTATAGGTAGAAGTTTAAATAGAATAGATAATAGGGTTGTTAGTGTTTTCAAAGGAACTTTAAAGAATTTGTAATTATTTAAAAAGCAATAATTTAAACCTTTAATATATGAGTATCTGAAAATTCAAAAAGAGCTCTACAAGTTCCTGCAGTAAATATTCAGCCTACCACTTACCAAAAGTCATAGTCTACCTTTGCAAAAACAATCCTTTAAGCTTCTAAATTGCTATGCCAATTGCTACATCATTTTCAGGATTCACATCACATACTGTAATAGAGATCTTCATACTTCATTTCCTCTGATAACTGTGCTTAGTAAAAGCATTCCTTTGTTTTTAATATCTTCAACCACGAATGAAATAATATAAGAAATACTTGCATCTCCTCCTTGTTTATGTGCTTCTCAGAAAATTGCTTCCAACCTTCATCCTGCTGAAACTCACAGGAGCTAGTAATTAACACACCACATGTGTTCTAGCCGAATGCTATACAGTACTTTCATTTTCATACAGCCCAGTTCCTGTAGCAGAGACCAATATCACACACCTGCATGCCTTCCAGGAAATATACCCCCCAAAAAAATCCTGCACAATAATAATTCTGATCACTTATAATTGTTATGAAACAGTAAAAGATTACCTACAGCTTTTGCAAGGCAATGTCTGAGATACCACTGCTATTTTTCTCCTAAGTACACAGAAAATCTATGGTATCACAAAGACACCATAATATATAGTTATTTTCAGGAATAACTTTCCTTTGAGAATGTCTATATGCCGGGTAAATAAACTCTGTCAGTATATGTGGGGAATATGGAACAGACACAAAGCTTTTCAAAAGACATTTCTACACCTTTATTATACTTATCTTCAGTTTTAACCTAGAATTGTCTTATTTTTTGATATATTATACAGCTACATATCAAGATGTTATTCTCATGGTATCCTAGATATTTCAGCCAGAAAAGATCCCTGGAGGTCATCTAGTACAACCTTCTGTTTCAAGAACGGCTAATGCCAAAAGGGGATCAAGGTAGGCATGTTTGTTGTATTGTTCTTTTTTTTTTCCTTAAGTAACTGAAATGAATTGTCAATTCAGAATTCTAAAAATTTCAGTTTCAATGGAAACACAGCTTGACATTAAGTGTTTGCAAATATCACTATGCATATTTTACATAATTTTCCTCAAAGTTTCAATCAGACAGCTTTTGCTACAGTGGTTCAGTGGATTTATTTTAGCAAAGCGAGGTATCACATGCTATTTTCAATTACTACATATTTTAAATGATTAGAGGTTGTCATTTGTCATTTTTCACAGAATCACAGAATCACAGAATCATAGGGTTGGAAGGGACCTCTGGAGATCACCTAGTCCAACCCCCCTGCCAGAGCAGGGTCACCTTAGAGCAGGTTGCACAGGAACGCGTCCAGGCAGGTTTTGAATGTCTCCAGAGATGGAGACTCCACCACCTCTCTGGACAGCCTGTTCCAGTGTTCTGCCACCCTCAAAGGAAAGAAATTCCTCCTCATGTTTAGGTGGAACTTCCTATGTTCAAGTTTGTGCCCATTACCTCTTGTCCTGTCGCTGGGCACCACTGAAAAGAGCCTGGCCCCATCCTCCTGACACCCACCCTTTAAGTATTTATAAGCATTTATTATTTATAAGCACTCCTCAGCCATCTCTTTTCCAGACTAAACAGACCCAATTCCCTCAGCCTTTCCTCATAAGAGAGGTGTTCCAGTCCCCTAATCATCTTGGTAGCCCTATGCTGCACCCTCTCCAGCAGTTCCCTGTCCTTCTTGAGCTGGGGAGCCCAGAACTGGACACAGTACTCCAGGTGTGGCAAGGTGTGTACTTTCTTCGAAATATTTTTTTTTTTTTGCATCTTCTCCTAAATTTTTACTTACATCTTTTCCTAAGTTAACATATAAAGGGTCTGGCACATTTAGTACATTGGTTGTTTTTTATATAAAATCCAACAGATGAAGTTTGGTGGGGAAAAAATTTTGAATCTAAGAAAGGAGAATTAAGCTTCTCCAAAAATGGACGTTAACACTCCACAGCTAAAGACAGTGTAACAAAAAATGTCTTTTCTAATGGTTACACCCTGTTCTTCATTAGAATAATTTTGTAATATTTTTCCAGGTAATAGTAGACTTAATATGAAACACCTGTAACCAGGGGGATCCTTGAGAGGAGTAAATCCATAGAGAGCAATTGGTTCATCTCTGTGCAATTCTGCTAATGTTTTTTTAAGACCACATATCGCATTAAAGTGTAGAAAATTAAAGTGAATTAGAATGCTTGCTAAAGTCACCATAATATTTATGAAATATTTAATATAATAGAGCTTAATTCCCAGTTGAATCTCATTTCATTGTATCTACAAGTTCAGTAGAGCACTCTAATGTCTCAGAGCACCTCTCTCCCAAATACCTCTTACACTTGGATTGATTTTAAGCGTGATACAGATAGCAGTAGGGCTAGATTCACATTCTTAAAGCTGAGAATATACCTATGTAAGGAGTGAGGAATCTTTCATAATGTTATATTTATGAAAGGTCAGAAAAGTGTGTTTCTTTAAAGAAGAATTCAAATTATAAAGGAAAGCAGACTTTCAATTAAAGTATGACAGTGCCAATCTCTCTAATTTATTATTTTGTGTTTAAATACAAGCAGCAGTGTAATATGTAATAACTCACAACATTGGAGACTCCTAACAATCCCAAAAATGGAAAGGGAAGAATAAACTAGAATGGTTGTATAAATAACAGAAATTCATTATCTTTGCCTGCTTGTTAGATTAACATTAGTTTAACCTCTTTTTTTCTCTTGTGTAGGGTGAAACAAATGATTGCTTTTCATTATTAGAGCACATTTTCTTCTCATCAGTTGCTGCCCTTAACGAAAGAACAGTCCCCTCTAGCATACAGATTAAATCATTTTAAGTTGCAGCATAAATAAATGCCTAGAAGATGTCAGCTGAAAAACTTAGTTATTTCCTAAAGCTGCAGGTGCTAGAAGTGGTGTAATGAAGTAGAGACAGCTGCAGCCACAGGCTCCAGCCAACTGGAATATGTCTTCAGAGTGACATTGAGCGTAACAAAACCTCACAATGTTTACTTCCAAGAATGTTATCGCTGCAGTTTTCAAAACAGCATAAATCAAGAGACGTGCTCACAAAGTATAGCTGAAGTCACACTATCTTTATTATACCCCTATATATTTTCCCCATTACAACCTGAAATATGTTGACATAACCATTCATACTCATCTATAATATAACTAATAATTACACTGCCAAAAAGAAAAATGAGAACAAAAGGTATTGGAAGGCTGGAATTAATCAAACAACTGACCCATCAAGATATGACCAACTAGAGTAGTTGAAACTTTAAAACCTCAGGTATAGGTAAGTCATAAGAAGTCCCTATGAAGCCAGCAGAGAATAATTGAGGAGCTGTTGTCACCTACAAACCTTTTCTTCAAAAAAATTGCATATTGAACTCTACTTTGTTGCCGCATAGGAGAAGAAGACAAATTTAAATGCTTAGTATTACAGATATTGAGTTCTCAAGGTTTTGTTCTCTTTGACAGGGACATCATGAGGGATACAGTTTTATTTTTAATAGAACAAACAAAACCAGTTTGTGATATATGTGGTCACTTTGGCAAATAACAACTCGTTATAAGACAGCAATTATTTGAGAGATAACAAACCTTCACAAAGTCTTGTCTTTAACATTTTTTTTCAGTTGCATCATAATCGCTGCCCATTATGAAATAATTCTGCAGTCACAATTTTGGATTCAGCCCTCGTGTGAAGACAGAGGACCTGATCCTGTGAGGCGCTGAGTTTTCACCTTAACACTGCTGGCCAATCTGAATGGTCATAGCCACAAATGGTTAATACAGGACTTTTAAAAGCACTTAGTATTCCCTTAGTATTTACCTAATTCTATTTGTCAAGGAGCAAATTGCAATTTAGTCATTAGCTTTCTATTTTCCATTTTCCAGGTAAGTGATTCAGAAATTGGTAAAATCCATTCAGGGACTTATTTTTGCTAAAGAGATCCAGATGATTTTCCTAAACTCATCTTCACACCATTTCAACCCACAGAAGCAGTCGCTTTTATTCTACACATTTCCAGCTTAATGCTTCAGTCGGTGTAACAGAACAGGTAAGAGTGTGTGTGGCCCTTTCCTTCCCAGCTGCCACAGCCGATTTTGTAGATTTTATTCCTATAGGATATTCCACTGGAGAAACTTATGTTCCACAATCCTGGCACTGCTGGCACATTCAGAATTTTGACCTCAGTGCGGGATTGAGGGGAATGGAAAGAAAGGGCTCCAAAATTAGTGTATGTTGTTTCTAAATAGAAGTGGAAATAGTGCAGAATCAAATTAAAACTCTTGAAACTTCAGTTCCAGGTTAGCCTGTAGCACGGTACAAACATCCTTGAATCCAAATGGAAATCTTCTGTGATTTTGCACCAGTACAAATTGTTTTGAAATATTGTTTTTCAGCAAGGTTTGTGGACACTTATGCATATTCAAAACTGAATTTCATTCACGACCAGAAAAAAAAAAAGAATGAAAAGAAATGCGTAAACCACAACAAGATTTTCTGCCTCTTACTAATACTCTTTAGTATTTAGTTTAGGCACTGCCAGCAGTGACACTATATAAATCCTAAACGTAACTGACAAGTCTTGGCCAAACAACAGTAACTAAGAATAATAAACGGTTATATAAAGAGTTATAACTGTTATTTTGGCCAGACAGGAGTTAGAAAGATAAGATATAAAAGGAAGAGTTTACACTGATGGCCATCTCAGGCTTCACAGATGTCCCTCTTCAGCCATTCAGAACTTCAGAAGGCACCACCCCGAATTTCACGGTAACTAGCGGGGATAAACAGAGTCACCTAATGCCAACATACACTTTTGTGAGATAAAGGAAAACGTTAAGTAATCCTGCCATAGGCTCTTCATTGCACAGCTAATCAGTTCCAGTCCCATATATTAAGTAACAGAAGTGCACGGCTTGTCGCCTTCCCATATTTTACAGAAGCTTTCAGTAACAAATAGTCTTTTTTTTTTTTGTAGATTATTTTTTTCCATATTATAGTTCTCAATATACGGGCCCGATATCATAATGCAATGGGAATTATTAAAAACAAAACAAAACAACAACAACAACAAATAACCAAACAAACAAAAAACCCACAAACCCGACTGACTTCAGCAGTGCAGAGCTACTAGGTATTATTAGGTTACAAACTATTTCATATCTCAGAAGCTGAAAAAAATATGAGCCTGTATCTTCTTTAACAGCTCCAGTAAAGACAGCCTTTCTCCTACTTTTTAAGGGCAAATTTCACATCTCTACAGAATATCAAGTGATGTCCTTCCAATTCATCCTAGTCAGTAGTCCTGTTCTGAGATTTTTTTCCTACTGTCTCTTTTTCCCTCTGGACTCCCTATGTCGTTTTGGTGCAAATTCAACGAAGAAGCAGTGGAATTTTCCATCTCCTCCTCAAATATTTTCACTTTGACTTCTAAGTAAGTGCAATAATCATCTGTCTTCAGTGCTTCTCTAGGTTATCCTGCCCAGAGTAATTCTCTTATATCAAAGGGAAAAATGGAAGTTTATATCAGTCACTGATCCAGCCCTGTATATTTGAAACCTTCATGGGTTAATCATATACTCAATCACAACAATGCTATAAATGCTGTTTTAACAACAATAAATGATTAAGCAATAAGGACCACATTATGGGAATTTCCCTGGAGACTATTAGATGGCTGGAAGTAGTCGATGGCTTGATTTGGTTTAAAATGTACGCTTTTGGGGGTTATTTTTCTTTCCCATTCTATATGTATAATTTCACTAAGCTGAGGATCATGCAGTACATCAGGCATTTTGAGAAAATTAATTCCTAGTGCATTAGCTAAGAGGGAATCAATTATGTATTTGCTAAAATCACAGGCCTCAACACTATGAGTAGCAAAAGCCCTACACACTGTAAGAATTTTCATCGTGTGTACTCAAACACACACCCATGCCCACACATAAACATGCAGTTAACACCTAAATCAGGAAAACAATCTTTCTATGTATACGCCTATCTGAGGATCAGAATGATGTCACTAGATTTGGTCGTTGCCTCCTTGGAAGAACAGGAAGTGTATACTCCTTTGCGCGTAGTGTGTTCCGAAATAATTATCACTCCAAATGCAGAAAGCTGACAGCTGGTCCTTGCAGTAAGTGCAGTAGCAGAATTTTGCAGATGTTAATGGTGATTTTTTTGTTAAATCCTTGCATATTCAGATATTATATGTGGGACACTTACTTGGTAAAGAGATTTAGTTGGTTGGTGTCAATTGGTTTGAATTTTTTGTTGTTTTGGTTTTTACTGAATATGAGAAAGGAATCCTGCCGATTACAGAAGTGAAAATGCAAAAGTACTCACAAGCATACTGTTTAAGCATAAATCTGCCTCATAAAGCCTACTGTGACAGGCTACCAAGACTACAGATGTCAGGGTCTCTAGGTCAAAAGACGGTGGCGACTGCCCCATGCAGTGGGTCACAAGGTTCCTAAAGCCAGGGAGACCTCTAAGGCCCATCCCTGCCGTTCCAAAGCTCCCTGCCAAGCCAACAGGCTGTTGATCCTATAGCTTGAAAAATAAGTTGAGACATTTCTTGCAGTGGACACATCCCAGGAAATCAGCGTTCCCTGCAGCTAAACAGTCATCAACCTGTCTCAGCTGGTCCATGTGCCTTATTTTAATGGATGAGGGGATAAGAAGTAATTTCTGTATGCCCAGTATACCCAGGTTATCTGGGAAAGTAACATCCTATTTCCAGATTTCCATAGATTTTTATTGTGCATATTAAGTAAACACAAGAATAATGGACAGAATAATGTCAATTGAGAATGTATCATTCTAGTAATGAGTACACACATAAGCTGTATCAACCTTTCCTCAGAATAATTATTTCTTCTATGGAGATGTGTGGGTTTAGCTGATAATTTTGATTCAGTCATATTTGTAAACGTACATGTAGAATACACTACACTCAATTTATCTTTTTAATCTGAGAACCACAAGTCTTCACATATCTGACCTCCTTTTAAAATATTATATATATTTTATTCATTCAAACCATGTCATTTCATGAACTTCTTGGCTAGTTTTGTTTTGCTCTTCACTGAATTTCCATACGGAAACCCCCTTTTAGGAAACCAAAACTCAAAACAGTCCTGAAGGAAGCAATGTGGGTGAGCAATCTGCCCTTGAGCTATGCTCGGTTGTAACATTTCTCCTGCTTGGAAAAAACTCATTTCCTCTTCTGATTGCCACTTTATCCAGCTATTTTGTGTCACGTTCTTAGGGCTGTTGTATGGCAGGTTCTGTTACGTGCATTTGAATTGCTGTTAAATATTAAAAGGGTTAAAAAAAAATATATGTTGTTAACAGACAGTAGAAAAGCTGGTCAAATTTCCTTTTTTGTGTATATACATATTGTATCAGAGTTCTTCCTTTGAAGAGCACTGAAGTGTGTATGCATGACCACATGCATGTAACAACTGGAAGGATTTTCATCATTAATTACACCTCTAAACAATTCAGAGATGCCTGGAGGACAACAGGAATTAGATGAAATAGATGAAAAGAATAAAGGAAAACAGCAGGGAGAAAGAACCCTTTGTAATCCTCTCTCACTCATTTTCTATGTATTATAGCTCTAATTACTTCCCTGATGATAAAAAGACATGAAGGAGAAAAAAAATATGCATATAGTAGGAAGGAGGGTCTTGAGGTACGTACAAACTTAGTCATAATCAGCATCTTTGTGGAGCAGGCTGACAAGTCTTGTGTTAGCCTGCAGGAGCAGTGCTGGGTGCCTGTGCTTGAACACGGCGGGACACGCTAGGCCAATGGCTATAGCTGGGCTGTTAAGGACTGCCTCATGTCTGTATCGCTGTAGGATTAAGCCCTTCTAGAGTAGATGGAGATGTCCAGAACAGAGCCAGAATATAAGCTACCAAACAAATAGCAGGATCTAGTTCTTGAACTTGTTCTCTCCCTTATTTCTTAGTAGTGAAGGTACACCAGTGTGGCTCAACCATAAAAGACACATCCCTTAGCCAAGTATGAAATGAATGGCGAGTAAGATAAAAAAAACCCTTAGATGAATGGGAAGAGTTTCATCTGTTTTGTGAACATACTTAGGAATCACACATATGACCTAACTATTTAGAGACCACTTGGGTAGTGGAGGGCACTAAAGAATTGAAATATATGTATCAACACTTGAAGCCAAAAAGAAGACATAGAGTGAGTGCCAAGTGCTGTGGTGAAGACTCACAGACAAAGCAATTGTTTCTGAATTTAGAAAGGAGAGTAAAGGAGAGTAGGCCTGAATTGATTGGTGACAGCCACCATGGCTTCACCAAGGGCAAGTCATGCCTGAAAAATTTGGTGGCCTTCTACAATGGTATTACAGCATTGGTAGATAAAGGTAGAGAAACAGATGTCATTTACCTGGACTTATGAAAAGCATTTGACACTGTCCCGCATGACATCATGGTCTCTAAATTGGAAAAGCATGGAACTGATGGACGGACAACTTGGTGGATAAGGAACTGGCTGGATGGCCGCACTCAAAGGGTTGCAGTCAATGGCTCGATATCCATGTGACGAGTGGCATTTCTCAGGGGTCAGTACTGGGACTGGTGCTGTTTAA
>VYZM01003975.1:20328-33600 GCA_013398915.1 Dromas ardeola
TTGGGTCTTAGGGGTTTGTGTTTTTTTTTTTTTTTTTTTTTTTTGGGGGGTGAGGGGTGGGGTGGTCAGGGAGGAAGGCAGCCTGTGGAATGATAAATAAGCAAAATTTGCTTATGAGAGAAAGCTACAAAACCTTCCACCATCCTGACATTTCAAACAACATTCACACTAATTGTGGAAACATAGCAGAACTTCATGAAGCCTCAAGCTTTATTTCTTTCTTTGTTGTTCAAAAACACAGTAGATGTGAGGGCAAAAGGTGATGACTTGATTTGGAACTGGACCTAGGAAAAAGGAGAGAGGGTTTTATTAGAAGGCAGTATAATTTTGCAAAATAGTAGTTTCAAAACTATTCTGTGAAAATTCAGCTTTCTACGGTTGTAATGCAAGTATTGTTAACAATGCTCCTCTAACCTGTCAGCTTATTGTATGCACTTGAAAATGAAAAAAGAGAAAACCCACATTCTAGCTTCCCTGTCGCTATCCTGTTTCCACCAGCTGTTCTAGATTCACCCTTCCAGTCCATCTTTAACAATGCATGTATATAAGTTGCCCATATATGATTTTTTTTAGAACATTTTTGTGTTTAGGTGATTAACTTTCCTTCAGACAGTGGGATATTACTGAAGAAATGCTTCTCATTAGATTGTATTGTCATTATTCTTTTTATTCTATCACCATGAGGGGGGAAAAAAAAAAAGCCTGTCTAGCACAGTTTCCCTCAAGGTTAGAGAAAGTATTATCAGTGGAGAATATCACTAGTATGTTTATCAGTATAGTACCTCAGAACAATTGTAATACCTTAATGTTTCTCCCCCTAGCTTTCAGGGGAGTAAAATAAAGCCTCACTGGTCAAAGTTGAACTTTTCTCAACCTTCTCCATAGTTATTCACTGCTTTTGGATTGAACCTTTACTTTGCTGGAAGTGTTTGCTGGTTGCTTTGATGTTTGCACAAACTTCTGCTGGGGAGGAGCAAGCCTTTCTCTTCTTGCGAGTGGTTTTGTCCTGCTGTTTCACATTGCAGCTGCTGTTTGCTGGTGGTCTGTGCTGCTGCTTCTCCCTCGTTTGCTTCTGGTTTCTGGAACTCTGCCAACAGAGTGGGGAAAAAAATTAATTGTTTACTCTTCTTTAGTTGTTTGTTTGGGTTTTTTTGGTGGTGGGAGGGGGAGTTATTTGGGAGGATTCTTGTTTTTACTCATTTGGTCACTGTTCAAACTGGGTACCTTACAGATGAGTGAGAATGATCTTTAACATATGGTATCACATACAACATTCCAACATACGGGGTTTTTTTGTAAGTATTTGCAATTAGATATAATCTAATGCATTCCAAATCCAAGAATAAATAATTATTCTCAAACACACTCTTATGAGCCATGGGTTCAGGTAGAATAAGGAAGTCAGACTCAAACCTGTATTAATTTGGGGTACAGTTTAAAGTTTGGCTTTGAGGCAAAATTAAGGTTAGATTTCAAGCCTGTCTTCATACAGTAGTGGCAAACTCATACACCATTTCTTCCTTCTTGGAGCACAATCTGATGAAAACAGAATTTGGCTGTGTCCAAACTGGAGCTATAAAAGAGGCCCCTTCTGATTTTGGATTTGACCTGGGATCAAAGCTACAATGGTGGGTTTAGAACAGAGTGTTCACATCTGATCCTTTCTTTCTGATATTGGAAAGATTTGGATGTGAGATTCTGGGTTTGGCTCATCTGTGTCTGGGAATGGTACTGAACCTTGCCAGTGGCAAGACAAGTCTCTCCTCAGCCCACTTCAATTCAAACAGAACATATCCAGTAAATTAAAACCACTAAGCAACAGGAAAGACTTCTAAGTGAAGAAATAATAGTCATAGAAATATCCTATGCTGGATCTTCAGCTGGCACAAAGGAGCATTTTGCCATCTGTGTCATCATTTACGGAAAATGACAGCAATTTTACCACCACCTGAATCTATGGTAGAACTTTAATCAAATTACATTCTCAGACTCAAAGACCATCGAAAATTGTGGCCTCTGACTGAGATGTGGATGCAAAAACTTGCTTCTCAAAAGTGAGGTGGCCAAAGAATCTCTAGGGACTCTCTTTTTAGATGGATAACAAACAAATACAAATATTTATGTTTAAATTCTTTAGCGAAGAGTCTTCATCTCATGCTTTCTAAACTGTTCACTTACATAAAGTACTTTCAACTAAAGAGAAAAGAATATTTTTACTCATCTCTATCCAACATAACTGTCCTGATATTTGTTTCAAGCAATTAAGGGAAATCCAGTAGTGCAGTAGAACCTTCTGTGGCTGAACTACTAAGTCCAGTTTCTGGTTCTGCCAGAGATTTATTTACATTGGAACCTATAGCAAAATTCTTAGTTTCTTTGTACATGAAAGTTTGTATTTCATTCACCTTTACTTTTTTACCCCCTTTACTATTCCACTCAAGGATACATGTTTTCTAGCATAAGCAAATATTTTGAGTGAGCACTTCTCTGAGGTAGCTGGAGTCTGGAATTGAATTTCTTTTTAAAGTCAGGAGTTGCCTGTGGTTTAACAATCTTCTTTGGCTGCGGTTTAGAATAAGGCTGAAGTTTGTACATGCAAAGTGATTTCAGTTTTGGTGTAGCAGGTACTGAGGAAATACCATATTCAATGGGATACTGAGGGTCCTCCCCACACTTTTGCAAGGTTGAAAGGTCTCCACCACATTTTCCTCTCTGCACTGCCTCATTGAAACTAGATCAGTCCTCCCACTCTGGTCCCTGTTCACCACTGAACTTCCCAGTGGCAGAGAGTCTTCACTCTCTTTCACGAGAATTATACTCACCCTCCATGTGGGAACTATCCACCCAGTTCCCATTATTCTTCCATGTGCTTCTGAATTCAGATGCTTCATCCAAACCACCTTTCCATCCCCATGGTCCAGCTTGTCCTGGCCTCACTAGTTCTCCAATACGCTTGGAGAGATGCAGTCTCCCTGCAAGTCCTCATTTCGTTTCAGTTTATTGCTTGTGATTTTGCAGTTTTCTTCCATGAGTCACACATCTTGAAAAGACAACCTAACCTTTCCTCCATTCACCATTTCAGTCCTTCATCTCAGGTGCTTTCTGTCTCATACTGTCCTCAGACCCCCATCATAATATCGAATGGCTCTTGTTCCAGATGCATATGAAGAAAACAGATTTTTCCTCCACACAGCGCTAGCACAAGAGAGCAAGCTTTTTCCTGTCATTGCAGGCATATGCCGCTGCACATGAACATTCAGGAAACTCTTGCTCATCTCCAGGGTGTGTGATAGGCATATTGAAAAGTATTAAAATCACAGAGTTAAAATTAATTTTAAAAATCACCGTGATTCCATGATAATTTAGCTCTAATTTAGGCATCTAAAAGTTAGTAAGTTAGTTCTCTGACATATTCACTATAAACTCCCATCTGAGTCTAAAATAGATAATCACTTTGCCCAATGGTAGATCCTTGTTACCAATCACAAGGATACAGGAATGTTGCATAGCAAAGATCATAGATTTTTAAAAAAATGTGCTTATTTAAAAAATGGGGGTGGCAGTGGTGGAAGGCGAGGGGAGTTAATCAGACATGTAAGAACAAATAGTTCACCCCAGTGTGATTCTTAGAAATAAATAAAGTTGGTGTTGTTTGGTGGGGGTTTTGTTTGTTTGTTTGTTTTCCCACAAAAAAAAAATCTTCTTAGGTAAGAATTTTTAGTTCAAGTGTTGAAACTGGAAAAATTAGAGCCATCTAAAAGCAAGACTTTCTGATGCAAAGTCATAAATAAACCAAATAACAAGTAGTGCTAGCAGATCTGTCTAGAAAATATTTGTTGTGTATTGTATGAAGCTGTAGCTCAGTGAAATTTATTTGGAAAATTGGGGAGATTAACGTGATCTGTGTGGCATTCCTCCAGCTAAGAGATTCCCCAGCAATCAATGGCAACAGGATAGCCTTTGTGATGAGTTGTCAACAACAGTTCTGAACAAGAAATTAAATTTGTGTAACTCTTTATATTCAGAAATGATACACTGGATCAATGGAGCAATTTTTATTTCCATGTAGAAGACAACACGTGTAAAAGCACACAGAGTGCATGAATTTTGGAAAAATTACTTGTAATGTTTTGCTAATGTATCATTAGAGACTTCTAATGTATAATAGGTCAACCATAATTTCAGCAGAATTCATTTCGTTTGGCCTTACTATAGCCATTTTAACTTCCAAACAGGCTCAAATACTCCTGTTGAAGTGTTCGGTCTGTAACCCTGACTGAAGTTTTATCCTAAACATAAAATGTAGTATAGATAATAAATTTTGCAATCAGCTTCAGTTTTCAGGGATTTGATCCTGAAGGTTCTGTCACAAAATTGTTCTGGAATTATCCACCTGGATAAAGATAATTTTGTACACATAGCTTCCATATTGTCATATCTATGGGTTATTTTAAAAATAAGGAAATATTTCAAAATACAAGGAGATATATAATGCTATCTGCTCCTCCTCTTTAGTTTGTTAAAAAGTGTTTGTTAAGTAATCGCAGTTTATCATCTTCTGTAATACCCAGACAGTCAAAGCTGTTGAGATGAGATCATCATCCCAATCCTTCACAATTAGTCATTCATATAAATGCACCTGTATTGCAAATAACAGGCTTGGGGAGAGGAGGGGAGAAGAAAAACACAACAACTTTTGGCTAATCTTGGGTGGTCTTTTCACCCACATTAGACTAAATATGTTTTTTCACAACAGGTGACTTTTTAATTGCTTTCTTATGGCAACTCATTTATTCTAGAGGTTTTTGTTTGTCTCATGGTAGTTTTCTAAGTTAATGACAGTGTGACAACATGCTGAGCACAGGTGGCAAAAGGCAATGTTAAGAATGTGGGTATTACAACGTGTGCGTGAGGCTACCAGTACAGAGCAAATCCTACTTGTCTTGATCCTGTAGGTCCTCCCAGGCGTCCATGGTTTGGAAAATGGGGACCCCTTACCTCTCTAGAGCCTGTAAGTGTCTTCAGAGAAGAAAAGAGCAGAATGGGCAAATCCAGAACACTCTGGAGCTGAAGCTTAGTGTGGTTTTCACAATCATCAATTTTGTTTTCTTGAATGATAGGAGATTTCCTTGATGTGTACACGAACTACACCAAAGGGATCATCAAGATCGCTGTATTTTCTTCATCTAATGGGCTGAGGGGAATGCTGGTGATGAATTGCAAAATTCTTCCTCATCGCTCCAATTGGATGAATACATGTTGTGTCTTTCCTATCATCGTCCTGGATTCTCCACTGTTTATGCTACAAATCTTCCATCCTAACAAAGGCAATGTCACGAAAAAGCCAAGGATTACCCAGCAAGATTCAGTGGAGAAAAAAATTGTCCTAGCTATTAGACATAAATAGCTGAATCCCCATATCATGGCTTACAAATCACTGCTGGCAATAAACAAAATAACGGGGCAGAAGCAACAACGAAATAAATAAAACCAGGCAGCACAGACTATAGTAAACTGCAGGACAAAAGCTACACAGAGAGTATCAGCTGTGGAAGGAGCAATTAACCTGGCTAATGGGTCTGATACTTACATACCTCCCTTTCTGTCAGAGAAAACATATGGTTGTAATTAGCTGACGTAAAGGAAATACCATCTGAAGCCCCTGTTTTCCGATTGGGATGACCTCTGGCCCAGTATGAAGACAGTTGGAAGTATTTGCTCAGTGTTGTTTAGCTATGGATGTAGTGGGTGGGGGGCAATTTGAACAAATAGGAGTGGATTTGCCAAGTATGTTTAAGCTACAAAACTATGCTGTACCACATAACAAACTGAGAGAGCATTTAAAGCAAGTTGGAACTAAAATAAACCCCATGCTACTCCAAATTCCACAGTTGTTATTTAAAAAAAAAAAAATACAAAAAAGAAGGTTTCTACTTTATTCTCATCTGGAAGTACTAGTGGCCCAACAGGTTCCCAGTGGTGTGAATGTAACACATGTTGGGGAGGCCAAAGTTTTCAATGAGTTTGACGCACTCAGACCCCCACCACAAAATATAACTTAAAATGCAGAAACATTACATCTTTTATTCAGGTCAAATGAGCTATCATCTGCTCTGTCTCGTCTCCTGCTTCTTTCTCTGCTCTGTCACGGATGGTTCTGTAAGATGCACATAGAACCTCTGTTCTAGGCTTTCCAAGTGGCTGTAGTCTATTCAGTATGTCTTTTTCTTGAATCATCTTCTTTTGAGAAAAAATTATTTATTTCCCATATAGAAAAATATTTATGCTACAAAGAATTGCAACATTTTGTAGCATCTTTAAAACTATGATGTGCAAGAAACGTGATATATTTCTCTTTCAAATTCTAGGTGACAGTTTAAAAGTTTTATGAAAATCTCTCTTTTAAGTTCTAAACTTATGAGAAAAAAGTTTAAGGTATCCCTATTTCATTTCTTGAAAACAAGTTTAATTCTATTAAGTTTTTCTATGATATTAATTATTTGCAAATCTTGTACATATGGAACAACTATGTCCAAATTAACTCAAAATGTATGTTTGACAGATATGAAAATCAAAATCCATGGGAGTTTTGCAGTCAGCTCAGCTACTGATTTTATACAGCTTAATACAAAACAGAACATTTGCTATGTATGTATGTATGTATTTACCATATTTTAGATACAACATGAAATAATTCAGGGAATACATACTTCTAAGGGAATATAATAATAGAATTTAGTCATCTAAAATCACTCAGATCTTATGTTGCGTTACACACCTCTAGAACCAGGCTGTGCAGGGAAGGGATTGTTGGTTTTTTTCCAACGGACTCCAAAATGATTTTTTTTTTTAGTCTTCTCATGTAAAAAAAACCATGAAGTCTTATGTAGCTCAATCTTTTTCATATTATAGCAAAAGGCTGTGGTTCCCTACACAAAAACTCCACAGCTTCAGTATTCCCATTCATAGAGATACACTGGAGATATCCAAAAAAGCATGACTTGTGGAACACATTTTAGCTTTATTTTTTCCAATGAGGAGGAGGCCATTAAGCCTGGAAGGATGCCAGATAATGATACTCATCAGTCCTTCTGGGGCTGTTTTATAACTTTGCAGCTGTATTGTTGGCTATGATTTGCAGTCCCGGAGATATCACTTTGTCTGTTTTTGTTTTTCTGTTGGATTGGATAAGAAGCACTTTTCCCTAAAAAAAAAAAAAAAAAAAAAAAAAAAAAAAAAAAATTTTTTAAGAGAAAGGGGGGCTGCTGCATCTTTCAGTAACTGTAATGTCAACACCACTTAGGACAAATTTCAAGCGTTCACCATTCCTAGACTCTTCCAGCTGCCTGCAGTGTGAGTTGTTAAAAGACCAGAGCATGAGCTATAAAATGTGTCTGTGGGTGTTAGCTAACAATTTGCAGGTGCATATCATCCCAGTAAAGCTTTCAAATTATATGCAATTTATAAGCTATGTTTGAAGATCGTAATGGTTATGTCTGAGCAAATTAGTATCTTTTTTCGGCTTCAGTTGTTAAGAGTCCCACCAAATTGGTGGGGGAGGGGACAAGAAGGAAAGGTTGCTGTTTCAAACATACAAGAGTCAGACAAAAAGGTTTTTTGCATCACGTTTTTGTTAAATGAATTGAGGCAGGAAAAAATATTGTTCCAAAGACTTTAATTTTTTATGTTCAATAATGCACCTGGAAGGGGAGAGGCAAGCAGTACTTCCCTGACTGAAAGCTGAAATTAGGGATTAGCAATGATTTGAGTAAAACAAGGAATAATCTACAAATATTGGCCAGTTATGAATCCATCCTTTATTGAAGTTTGCATCCTTATTATTTTTCTTTTGTTTCTCTAGAATTCAATCTTTAAAATCTTGGTTCAAGTACAGAAATGAGGACCAGCAGTTGTAACTGTTAAATCCGTCATGGAACACTGAACATTTTAAATGTTTGCAGTTCTGCTTTGAACAAACTGTTTAGCCTGCTCCTTTGTCTCTGTGAGATTCCTACATCATGGAGGTGTTCATGGCTTTTACCAGGTAGACGTAAGTTGCACTGTTGATGGAATCCTATAGTAGGAAGTCAGGCATAATGGAGCTCCAAAATCTTGCCTTTTAATTCCAAAATGCGCCAAAACAGCAAAACTGCAAAGTCCATAGTCCATGTCAGGAATGTGCTTCATCCTACAGAAAAAGACTTATAAAAGCTGGTACAATGCAGGTGTTTGCATCCAGACTAATCACTCCCTATATGCGTGATGTACTTAAGAGTGAAGCATACACCATTTGATAAAGTATTGACCAGAGAAAAAAAAAACTTTTATTTCATAGTTAAAGAAATAGACTGGCCATTTTCTAGGCTTTAGGGTGGAATCAAATGGTAACCTATGTGTGTTCAGCAAGTATGGAATATATCTAAGGACAAGAAGGATTTTGGGTGCTTATAGAGCAAACATGACAGATTAAGCATACTGGCAATTTGTACTGGAAAAATTGTTTCCTAAACTAGTGAAACCTTCTTGTTTAGACTTATATATATATATACATACATACATATATACATACACACACATGCATGTGTATGTCTGTGTGTGTGTATATATGTATAAAAATGCAAATCGATGGGCCCTGACATTACCCACCCGCGGGTCTTAAAAGAACTGTATGACATCGTTGCGAGGCCACTCTCCATAGTCTTTGAGAAGTCATGGAGACTGGGGGACAATCCAGATGACTGGAAGAAGGCTAATGTCACACCTATCTACAAGAAGGGCTTAAAGGTGGATCCAGGAAATTATAGCCCCATCAGTCCCTGATGGGAAAGTTATGGAATTAATCCTCCTGGGGGTTATCACAAGACAAATGAAACATGACACCTTTAAAAATTAATTATATGCATCAAACTGAATGCTAGGTTAGTAAGAGGGATGATACTTACCAAGTGATGGTAAAAGTACATTTTGATTTTTATTTCAGATTTCTATAGGGAAAAAAAAATAGCCTTGAGGATCTATCACTGTAAAAATCTAAATTACTTGAGATTTTATTTTAAAGTTTCTCTATCATCTGAAAATTTGCCATATGAAGATTTTAATTTTACATGCTTTGTGGAACGACTTATGGATTCCAGGTTCCACTGTGACGTTCTCAGATGTATATACGCTAGTACTGACTAGCAACACTATTAATGTAAAAAATAAGTCAACAAATTGTAACAATAACTGAAAACAGACAGATTTTCCCTTCTGGTCCATGTATAGAGTTCACCTTGAGACATAAATAATGAAATTATTTGAAAGCTGAAGATGGCCCTAAGAAAGGAACTGAAAAAATGCAGCAAAATGTCAACTTTTTTTCACAAACACCATGTTTTTTCCCTGTGGTTGACTATTTTTATTTTATTTTATTTCTGCTGTATTAAAATAGTTAACCCCAGAACTCCACTGATAAATAGCCTTTCCATTTCTGAGGGGGCCTGGAGACATGGAATGGAACATCAATAGGCAATCTGTCCTACAAACAATCACGCAACAGACTGAAAACACATATAACACATGTGGGAAACAGTTACACAAAGATTTTCAGCTCATTCCACAAGAAGACTGGAATATGGCATAGTTAACCTCAGTGCACTACTTGTAGAGTGGAGCCACTCAGGATTCTTCATCTTTGTAAAGCACTTGAGATCTGTGTGTAAGAAGAGAAAGGCAAGTGCAAAACATTATTATATTACTATTAAAAGCCAGAAGAATGTTTCAGGACTGTGTGTTTTACTAGAAAGAAACCAAAGAATGAAAGAAGAGGGAATTTTTTGGTGGTTTATTTTTTTCCTTTTTTTTTAGTGGCTTCTAATTTTATATGTTCCTCTGGCCAAGCCACATACTGAAAGCTTAGTGTCTAGGACTGTACTTCAGGTCTCAAGAAGGTTTTTACTACAAACTTGTTTCTCTGAGATTTGTTGGAATTTTAGCATCTCTATGACCTAAATCACTGATCACTCCTCCAACAACACCTCTTCAGCTGCAATGAATATACAATCACTTCAGGCTTTATGCAGCTGATACTCCCAAAAGCCTTTGCAGATAACCTTTCCCCTCAAGAAAAAAGAAAAAAAAACAACCAACCAAACAAACAAAAACACCGAAAAAAACCCCACCCAGACATAATAAAAACTTGTAAATTCTATTTCAAGCTACTGTTACACCTACCTAGAATTAAGTTACTTTGGTAAAATTTTCCACAGTATTGACCTCTGTTAGGTGTTCTTCTTGCTTTTCTCTTCATCTTCATGGTAGCTGTGATATTTTCAGTACAATATGATTATTTTATTTCTTTCTACAGAGAAGCTGGTTTTTTTTTTTCTCAATAATAATGAACTTCGACTGTAGTATTCCTGTCCTACTGTAGTAGCAACTTCTCACTGTGATTTAATGGACTGTCAGCCTCCAGTTACTACCTATACATAGGAAAAAGATATATTTGTGATTCCTAAAGTATAAAATAACATCCATTTTTTCAGTATGCTATGTTCAGTGAGAAATTATTATATATTTCTATTACTTGTCATAACCAAGACTACATTTTTTAAATGAAAGGAAACTGAAATGTCCCTAACTTTTTCTGGGTCATTAGAAAGCTGCTTTTTTGGGTTTTTTTGAGAAAACATAGTTTTATTTTTAAATATGGCTTTCTCTGGAGGAAAAAAAATAATCTCTACAAAGGTCTGAAAAACAAATTCTTCAGTTTTCAGACAATTGGACAATGTTTTTTTGTAACTGAAAGCAGACCTCTTGTGATTCAAAGTTGTGCCATAGTGCACTGAAGGTGTTTGGTTCCTGGCTCAGTGCCTTGTCGAGACTTCTACCATTGAGAACTGAGCCACGTGAACTGGCTAGGAGACAGCAAAAGTGGTTTATAACAGGAAATATAGTCCAGAGAGATGAAGCAACTTATTATGTAACAGAAGGATGTAGAATGCTAACTTTTCTCTTCCAAATTACATGAAGAATTGCAGCATCATTTTAAATGCAAGGATTCATCTTCTACTTAATGTATCTAATATTTTCCAAAGAAGCCAAATATGTCTTCAGAAAGCTTCAGATAATCCCACCAAACCCAGTCATATAAGTTCTTGGTCAAATTTAATAGGTTGGTTTGTTAGTTTGTTTGTTTGTTTGTTTGTTTTTCTGTTTTAATACGGCTCTTACGGGGAAAGAGCACTACTACAATCTGCCTTTTTATTAAATGGCAATTACTCATCCTTTCACAGGTCAGTTTTCTCCTTAAATCTGATCACTCTTATTGAAAACTTAAAATTTATATAAAGGGATGTAAGCAGTTTATTAAAAGGAGAAAATTAAATGTAGACTTGACAAATAAAAATAATATAGGTTTCCTATCTGCTGGCAGGAAAGGGTAGGAGTGTTGGAATATTTAAGTGTGTGGCAAGTCATGTTATGGATGAGAGGATTGGAAGCTTTTTGTGAACCCTCTAGAACTTATTTTCAATGGTTTTGATGTCAGAAAACATGTTCTATTTTAGAAAATATTATTTCCTGTCATTTAAAACATTGTTTGTCAAGTAAGACATAATTACTAAAATCTGGGGGTTTTTAACTTAGTGGAAGATTTAGCCAAGCCACCAATAAAGATTTTTGTGTGGAAATAGGTCTTGCTCTATTCCTAAAAATACTGAAGGATGCGCTCTATGCTTTTGTATAGAAAGCCAGACACCTTCAGTTTTGCCAGAGATAAATTTAACTACAACCTCAAAAGGTTCTGAATTATGTTGTAATTTATAACATACATTCTTAATTTTCTCACATTCCTCTGCCATATGTATGTGAAGATGCGCAAATAAATATTGTCTGACTAGGAAGCAGGGAGTTGGGCCCCTTTGGATCACAAGGTTCAGATGGGCAGAAAGACCCAATCCCATCTCAGTTGATAAGGACGTTTTGTTAATTAGCACTCCATTAGAGACTGAAAGTTATGAAACTAATGGTAGTTACATGTTTATATATATTTATATATATATATCTCTCCTTAATTTATGAAGAATATACAAGTGTTTTATTTAGCATACATTCAGACAATTAGGTTACATATTTTTTTAGAGAAATTGGGGTTTTCTAAAGTTCATTTGTTGATTCCTGAATATTAGTGGGATTTATGTCAAGAACACATGTGACTATATCAGCTACAGTCTAAGTTTCACAACAACCTAACCGGTTCTTACTGCTGCAAAATCAGTGCAAAGTTAAGAGTATATATTATCTACTTTGTTTTGGAGTTTGGATAAACAGACTTCTATTTCATTAGAGACCTATAAATTCAAAGTGAAGGCTTTTCACAGTATTTCCCACAGTGATTTTTACAAGTAAGCTTGAAATGTAACCATGCCTTGTGATCTCTTCTACCATGTTTCCTTTGTTCGCACCGATAAGTGCAACAGTAATTTCAGGCTACTTGTGGGTAATATAAGAAGTAATTTACACATAATCGAACACATTTCATTAATTATTCACTTTATTTTTTCAGTCTGGCTTTTTTCTTTTCTGTTGGCTTCTGCATTGGTGTTCACTTGTGAAAGCACTTTGTAGAAAAGTACACAAATATAAATGATACAACAAATTACAAGAAGCAATGGAATCTTCCTCCTAATATATCAAAGTCATAATGGATTGAAACTAACAAAGTGATATTGACAGGATTTGCCGTCAGCTGCATATGGAAGAAAGCAAAATCAAATTTGTGGAAGAAGAATAAATGTACTTTTAGCCAAAGGATACCTATTCGAATAAATAGCATTACCCCTGACTAATAGCCACCTTCAGAGAAGCTGATAAAAGAATACACTGCTTTACTCAGACCTACATTGCATTGACAAGAAAGAAGCAGAAGTAAGAAAAAAAGCTGTGAAAAAGAAAGTAAGGAAATAATACAGCTTATGAAAAAAAAAAAAAAAGAAGAAAAAACCCAAAACAATTGTGACCTCACCAAAGTGCAATTTACACTGTAAAAAAGAAAGGCATTTGCGAAGTGGGGACACAAGAGGCAGGAGGAATACAAGCACAGGATGATTAGAGTCCAAGTACAGACTGATGCTGGAGACCCCATAGCTCTAAACAACTCACCAGGGGTCACTTTAAAAAAATGCAGGTCTGGAGCTCAACAAAACCAGCTTTAGTGGTAATGCAGAACAAAGAACAAGTACCTGATTATGTAAAATGTGCTATATATGGTAAATTTGGATTCACCATGAACTT
>VYZM01003978.1:13804-24773 GCA_013398915.1 Dromas ardeola
TTTTTTTTTTAAGAGTAAGATGTTGCTGATGCCCACATCAGCAGTTTTCCCACGGCAAAGTCACCCTGCTGGGTAAGTCTGTCTGTGCAGCACTCCTGGTGATGGGGAAGCAGCTACCTGAACTGGCACGTTTCTGCGTGTGTCTTAGTAAACTAGTAGTCTGATTGTAACGTAAAGATCAATAGAAAGCTACAGGACCAGACCCTGGTAGTTGAAGTGCCAGAATTGTGCATTGGCAGATCCTTGTCTGTGAGATAGATGCTGCTTCCCAAACAGTCAGCTTAGCTTTCATATTTTGGAGAACTTCCATTCTTTACTTTAGCTTGGTATCTGTTGCATAGAGATACTCTAATATCTAAATGTGTAGAGGGAACTTCCTCTGGGAAATAGCTGAGATACCTCGTGAGAAACCATTTTGCCTTCAAAAGAGATAAGGGCAGATGGGATTGAGGGGAAAGCTGGAAAAAGAGACAAAGAAGTTAAAATAAATTAATATAGCAGCAAGAATGAGTGAGAATGAGGTCCTAAGGGTGGTGATGGGATTTTTAGTTAATGGGTAGAAGAATAAATGGAGAAAAATTCCTAATAAATTCTGTTCTACTGAAAAGAACAGGTAATACCAGAATGCAAGGTCACATGTAAAAAGAAGCAAGATAGAGATTATGGATATAACACAGTGGATTAATCTGGTTTTTTTCTTACCATGAAGCCTGTATATGCATGACAGCATCTTGCCTGTCTACTAAAGAACATTAGGCATGCCCTAGTAGAGATTTAATTTTTGCTCAAGGAACTAGCCTGATGTGACCTGAACATCTGAGACTTGTCTTGAGTTTAGGCATGAGAAAAAATTGGAAGGTCATGCTTTATGTTTTTTACTTGAAGCATCTTTTGAGGTCAGAAGCTCAATCCTACACTGTGGCAAGACTGATTGCATAGCTGTACAGTCATGGTGCTACTGATTTGCAGAGATTTCAGGTATGATCATACCTGGGCTTTTAGTTTGTTCATTACAGAAACACTCCTTTAGACTATGCAGTAAGTATATCTCACTCTGACCAAATGACTCTTAAACTGGAAATCTCTAGGTGCATAAAACTACTCTAACATTACAGAGAAAGAATAGATAAAACTAGCCCGTAAAGGTATCTAAAAAATATGCAGATTTTTGAAGCCTTGGGTTGCCTTTCAAAAATCTTTGTAGAGCATATGCATTTCTATTTGCATTGGTTCAATCATAAACTAGAATTATTAAAATAACTTTATGTGAATTTATTGAATTTAATTTATAAATTTAAAAAGCCAAGCTGGTGTGCCAATGTTATATGCACCTGTCCTAAATAAAGGGGACAACTCTCTGACGATAGTAAGCTGGAAATGAGACTTGCTTTTTTGTTTTGTTTTTTAACATGTTTATTACTTTCTGATGAGGTGTTTAGGGATGATGAAATTAATTGTCCTTACTAGAGAACAGTCTGTGGCCAACTCTGTGAAAAGAATGAATTTGATCAAGTTAAGCTGTGGAACCATAGTTAGCAAACCTCCTTGTTAGAGTGTGGACTGGTCAAAGCAAAGCAAACTAAATCCTCTTCCAGAGGAAGAAATACTTAAATTATACCTGTGATCTATTGATTTAAACGTGCAGTCGTAAAATATTTTGCAGGAGTTAACTATAGGATTTACTGAAGTAATATTGTAGAACCTAGAATTAGTTTGAGTAGATCTTAGCTCTTACTACTTAGTAGCTAAATCAACTGGCCTTCTGTTTAACTAAGATTGATGTGAAGGAGAAAAGGTGAGCAACTACACTTGATCCAGTTACACTGTGACCATGAAGGTGATGGAGCTTGTGCTTGGGTCTGATCTAAGGGTAGGAGAATTTCCAGAGACTTGTGATACGCCTTGCACTGTTTCGATGTTATCTTCAGGTATAAAATGCTGAAGGGAATACTTGACACGGTGTCATTTCCTTCCTTCCCCATATCTTCTGTGGAAAAGGAGAGTAACTTGGGACTTAAAAGGTCAAAGGCAGTCACCTATGAAAGGAACCTGTACACCACTGCGACTAGTTTCACTGTATTCATAAGACAGCATCTGTTCTTGCAAATTGGCTAATTGTGTGTGCAAGCAGGTATTCACTAATTAGGTGCTCAGTTATCCATTTTGCTCAAACAATGGGCATTTGCATGTATAAAATGGAAAGGTTTTATGGACAGCTAACTCTTCCCCGGTAATGAGCATTAAGCAGGGACCATCTTAAAGACATCCATCAACATTTCAAGGCTTCAGGGAAGTCAAGGGGGCTGGAATTCTCTTATGAATAAGCACTGCATAGTGTTGCCTAACAATTAAAGTATATATGTGGCAATATTAATATCAGAAAGTAGCAGAACCCAATATAAATGATAATTAGGAGAAATGACAGCTCAGCAAAAAGGAGCGATAGCATCATTAGTGCCACTAGGGGCTTTGTGAAGCACGCTCTTCACTGTACAGCTATAGAAAAGGGAAGGGGGTGGGGAACAACAGCTTTTGATTAGGTCAGATAGTTCTCTGGAAATTCAAACCATTGCCTAGACAGATTGCAATAATTTTCTAATTTTTGTAAGGGAGAGCCTAAGTATGGCTTTTCAAAGGGTTTTCAATTATCCATCATAAGTGCTTTTTGCAAACAGAACTTAAGCTTGATGCCAAAGCCTTTATTTTACCTTCTCTCCATGTTGTGTTAGGACAATTACTCTGGAGTGAGAAACTGGTAGCCCTGAAGGCTTTTAAAAATACATTTAAACCTAAAATATAATGAACTATACACTGTGGAGTAGAAGACAGGATTCCATATCCCTCTCATTTAACATATCTTTCTGCCTCTCGCATGAGGATTTTGTCTGCTTTGTAGGGATGATGTCAGTTTTATGCATGTTCATAAAACAACTTCCTAAACTCTGAGGCAATTATAGGGGGGGATGGGGAAAAGAAAAGGCAACATATAAAGTTGAAAATTGTTATTACTTTCTAGCCAATATCCTATTCATCACTTTTAAACCATAACTCTAATACCTTTTTTCACCACACCAAAGATGAATAAAAACTTTAACCAATTTTATTTAGGATATATAATTGCCAATAACGCTTTCATTTTATATTAAAAATAATCAATTAAATAAAAAATCATTGCATTACTCTCTGTGTACCTCAGAGCCTATAGACATGATTGTGATCATGTTTGTCAATCTCGTCAGTAGGTGGTGTGTGTCCAGCGGAAGGAAAATAAAAGGCTGTAACTGAAATCCCAAATCCCGGCAGCTCTCAGCTACTGAAACAGCCTTCTGCTTTGATTCAGCCTTTGAACAGGTCTCATTTTTTTCTGGGTGGGTGATTACTGTTCAGTTTGTGGAAAGTTAGAAGCCGTGAATAAAGCTGTCCCAGGTCCGCTCCACCCTGGGGTCTTGCAGCCTTTTGAGTTGAGAGGATTCAGCCTTCAGTGTTTAAAAAGCAGCCGAGTATCCAGCTCTTCAATTCTTAACTCTGGTTTTGGGTTTTCTGTTGTGTTGGTGGGGTTTTTTTGTTTTGTTTTGTTGGTTTTTTTTAAATCAACTAGAAAAATCCAAAACTACAAAACCCCCCCCAAACACTAGCTTTTAAAATCTAGAGACTTATGCTGATAAAAATAATTAGGTTTCTCAATGCAGAGTTTAGCTCATAACCAAAATTTTTATTATTAATTAGGTTATAAAGATGTCAATTTTTCTGGATGTTAAATATGTAAATATATATCAGACATGTCAGCAAAGAAATAATCAAAGTTATGGGAAACTTTACTTTCAACTTCAAGGATGAGAATTGGGCTGCCTATTCTTTGTTTGTTTGTTTTTTGTTTTTTTTTTTAAATCCTCTTTTACTCAAGTTTAGATAATGCTACTGATGTCAGCTGTAGTGCTTGTGGACAGAATTTTGTGTAAGAGAGAGATATTTTTTTATTCCCGTCTTTCCTCTTAGCTACACCTATCCTTTCATTAGATGCTGAGACCTTATTGCCTTATTAAAAACAAACAAGCAAACAAAAAAGATCAACTTTGATCTAAATAAAATCTGCAAAAAAAAAAACCCTATCAAATGTTTCTATAGCCAGGAAAGGAAAATTGCCTAAGGTGTCAAAAGACCCAGTCATATGAATAGACATGCACAATTATTTCCCCCTAAGGGATTTTAGAAGATACAAACATAGCTTTGCAACCATTTCTGCTGGGCAGTTTTTATTATGATTTATGTTCTTCTGGTAATGCTTATGTGATATCAGTTTAAAGAATGACAGTATTCTATGCGACAGTAAAATGTCTTTGAAGACTATGACAAGAAAATATTTTCATATTCTACATACTCCAAAAAATGTGCTATATCCACATTTCCAAAATAATACTATATAGACCGTTCTATACCATACAGAGTTCATGCTGTTATCACTGATCAAGTCGTCTTAGATAACATATCTTTTCTGAGGCATAGAATAACGCTCTATTTAAATATTATGAAATTAGTATTTGTGTATGTTATGAAATGTTCCAGTCCAGTAGAAAATTGTCGTCTTTTGTAAATGAACAAACAAAAAAGTATCATCACAGTAAAACTGATGATAAAGAGCAAGTGGAAGACTCACTGGGGAAAATAATTCCTATGTCTGACAGGCACACCACCTCCTGATCCTGTCCCTTGGAACAGTGATGTTTCCATTTTTCTGAGCCAAAATCACAATGAGATGCAGCCTGCATTTGGCCATACCTGAGCAATCCAACACAGAAAAGGACACATGAAATTTAAAATGATATTGTTCAGATCGTAGTGCATTAAAAAATGACCGCTCCTAGTGAACAAGATCCTATAAATCTTTTATGTAAAACATACACTACTTATATAGTGTCTGCATAGAAAAAATGCATTTGTTCCACTTGAAAAAATTCAGTACCATTTTTATGGCTAAAATTTGAAACAAATGAAAGCCTAGGAGATCTTTTCTCACCATGCTACTTCTGCTCCCAGGGCCAAAGACTGTGATCTTATTCCATATATAGCTATGTAAGGGGGCTCCCTTGAAAAGTTGTACATCGGTAGGGATGTAACGAGTGACGTTATATTTATTCTTACTGGTAAATTAGTGATTTCTTGCAGCACGCTTCAGGATGCTGTTGGGGATATATTTTTAGCTCTCAACAGGTACATCCAGGAAAGCGTCCCCAGTCTTCTTCACCCAGACTGGATTTTTACAGTTCCTTATTTAGCTATGAACTGGGTTCTTTTCACTTTTAATATACACCCCTTTGTAGCAAATGCAAGCCTTGTTCATTCAGCCTAAATTTCAGCTATGCTGCATGTCTTGAAATAGGATTATCTACGTGTTTCCTAGGGGATGATGAGAGTAATGAGAAATTAGTCCACAGTGGGCTAGTTTTTCATGAAAATTCCTTACTTCTATGTATATTCTGGTTTCGTTAACAGAAAGCAACCTTTGTATTTTGAATTGACAGCTCTCTAGAGTTTCTCTAATCTCCAAACTATTAAAAAAAATAAAATGTTTCAGTAAATTATCCTTTGTCAGTTCAATTCTGGTGTAAACATCATAACTGGCACAAAAGTGCTCCTCTATTTAGTAGTTAACTAATGTTAAGAAGGTTCATTATCATAAATAAAGGTAATATCCAACTGGGGTTTCTTATAAGCATTACAACTGTAATAATAGTGTGCAATAAAGGTTCTTGCTTTTGTAAATCAGCTTTTATAATGCTAAATTTGACGTGCTTTTTTTTGGTATATATTGGACGTGAAGTGAATGACAGAGTTTCAAATTTCCAGGTAAGTACTTGTGAAAGAAAAGCAGTAAGTCCGGTGTAGGGGATGTTCCAGGAGCATGAATCCAGGACTGGAATGTTCTCCTCATACTCCTTGTACCACCTCTCCCTTGTTTTAAGCTGAATGGTTAAAATACCGATATTAACTTGGGTTGAAATCATCTATTTTCTCCCCCCTGTGGAATATGGATGTTAAGGGATGTATATCCTTTTGTAAAAATACATTGAATTTTTATTAAATTAATAACATTTCTCTAATAGTTTTAAAAATCTGACAGTAATTCATATTTCATAAAGGACGAGGTACGTTGCCTGAAAATATGTATACACGCAAAAGCTCTCATATGTTTTGAAAGTAATTTCTATTAAAATACTCTACTAAGAAAAAAGAGGTTCAGTGAGCATCCTCGGGTGCACCAAGATTAGCCACAACTTGGAGAACTCCACGAGAAGAGTGAATGGATGCTTTGCCGCAGTATAGCAATGCGGTCTTCTGCACAGGGACTTCTATACTCCATATATTCTACACCTATAAGGTAGGGCAGAGTTTGAGCTGTCCTGTCTCATGGCTGACAATTGACATTCCTGCGGGTCTACTGCGACAGCTGTGTGTCACCCTGTCCTGTTGCTAGGAAAGGCCTCAAGATACTTTGTCACAAGCAACAGTATATGTCCTTAAAATAGTAAGATTTCCTTCAAGACACCACATGTGCTTTTTGGCATGGCAAGCACAGAGGACCACCGATATAAATTGAAGTGGATGCTCATAATTCTATTTCCTCTTTCAGTTTCTTAAAGCATGAAGTGTTGGAATGGTCCTATTAACCTCATTGATCTGTATAAAATTTTTACTGCTTGTTGCACGGAGCTTTTAAAGGCAAAGCTGGCAGGCCTTAGGCAAAATAAATTTACCTGAGAAGGTAAATCCCCATGTGGCTTAAAAAAATAAAAAATTAGCTAGTTCTGCCCTGAAAACATTTTATTGCTTTAGTTACATAAATGTCATTCTCAGTTTCCAGCAGCCACTTTGCGCACCCCACCGCCGCTCCGCCCTTGTGCCCGTCCTTGTTCTGGGAAATATGATTTCAGGCTCTTCTTTTTCCCCTTTTCCCTCCAGGTGTTCTCCATGCTTTCCTCCCATCCCAAAGCTTTCCAGATTTCTGACTCTTGACAGCTGGAAATATTTATTTCTCTGATCTTCACAGTATTGCTGGAGTTAGTGGTAGATAAAAAATATCACGATACCTCTCTTAAAACCTGTTTCAAATATCATTTCTTCCAAGGCAAGACTTTATGGCATGGCAGAACTTTCCTCAATGAGCAATTTATATTCCAGTACTTTCAAGTGTTCCGTTTTCAGGGAATACATAGAAAAATGGATTTGAACAGGAAAGGAATGTCCAACATCTGCTTCCATTCAAGTATATTTTTTATAATCTATTTCTAGTAGATCAAATGCACTGTTTACAATTCAATTGATGTTCTAGAAAAAAAAAATTCTTCATCAGAAGCCTTTTGAAAGATGTAAATCTGTTAGGAAAACTAACAGATGGAAAGTCTTCCAGTTTGGATGTTTCAGATATGACGCAAGACAATTTTATTTCTGAGGCAAAAGCAGAGGTATCCCTAAATAGGTGGAAAATTAAATATTCTTTTGTGTTTCTTCCGCTTTAGGATATGTGGCCAAAATACCAAGGGAATGCCTTCAAACTGCTCTATTTCTTATTCTTGTAAGGAAATTTTTAGGATGGGACTTTTTAGGATGTCAGGTAATGGTAGGACTAGAGGGAATGGATTAAAACTAGAGATGGGTTGATTCAGAATGGACGTTAGGAAGAAGTTCTTCACCATGAGGGAGGTGAGACACTGGAACAGGTTGCCCAAAGAGGGGGTGGAAGCCTCATGCCTGGAAGTTTTTAAGGCCAGGCTGGATGGGGCTCTGAGCAACCTGATCTAGTGGGAGGTGTCCCTGCCCATGGCAGGGGGGTTGGAACTAGATGATCTTTAAGGTCCCTTCCAACCCTGACAATTCTATGATTCTATGAATAGTTCTTGAATTAAAAATATGAACAGATTTTTGACTTTGTGTTGGGAATAACATTTAAAATGGAGGAAGGAAAAGTACATTTATTCAATGAAAACCTCTTTCTTATTTTAAAACAAGGCTAGAAGACAATGGTTCGGAAAAGAGCAGGGGAGTGCTGAGTTGCATCATAGGCATGGGCAATGGAAGTCTGTCTGCACTTCACCATCATTTTTGCATTAAACGTTTCAATGTAATCAGGGGTAAGTTGTGTGTGCCGTCTGTGTCCGCACAGTGCTAGAAAAATTAATGCTTTCTACATAGACTGTGAACAGGAATGCCAATTAGGGTCTGCTGTACTTGTGATTTCTTGGGTAGACTTCTGCCCACTGAAATAACTAATTGATGTCACATAAGGCATAAAATATGTAAAATAGTAACAACTCAGTCAATTTATCACAGCTTTGCTGAACTGAGCTGAAAGCTTCCTTGTCCCACTCCAATTTGTTGAATTGTTTAGCTCCTTGACTATGAACAAGTATTTTCTCTTGTCAAGTCCCTTAGGGAAAAGTTTTTCTCTTGTATTTTTTGCATCATTACAAAACCTCTGAAAGGTTTCACAAGTTCTTAACAGGTTTAAGATGATATTTTTTGCTTGTTTCTTTGAAGACTGTCTCCCAGAACACTTGAGCCAATTTACTTTCAGTTCTCACCCTCGATTTGCTCTAAAGGACCTGAAAAAACCACGCAAACCAAATTCCAAACGCACATTGCAAGGCTGCCAGATTTCTTTAGAATGTGATGGTGATTCTGCAATATCGCAGAATATTACGTTTCAGGCATACCTGCCTGCTTAAATGGGGATTCTTTAAAATAAGAATGTTTGTATCCATGAGATGCTTGGATACATCCTTGTAAGTACGTGTATTTTTTGATAAGTTATTTATATATGTATTCAGAGAGAAAGAGCACATAATTTATGTACTGGAGAAATGGAAAATAAGTTAAAATACAAATAGTATTAATGAGAATATTGGTAAACAATTCAAACAGTTTAAGGTGAATGCAATGGCTGGAAAGTCTAGTCTTCTCTTTTGTGGAGATGGCAGACAAACCAGAGCTTGTGTGAACAAAAGGGAAAACAGTTTCCACCTAGGGTACCCTTTTTGCCAGTTCCTTCCCATCCGCACTCTGAGCTGCCGTTCCTGGCAGCTCCGCTTCACCACCGATCTCAGCACTAGCCATGTGGCTGTACACAGGTCATGCGCATAAAAATATGTGCCGGCTTTCAAATAGGGCCAAGAAACTGCATCTCAGACAAACATCATTACTGTTAGTAGAAAAACCTAACATTCAGTATTAGAAATGGTTTTACATAGGGCCTGGGAAAACTCAGTCTGCTTTGTAGGTGCTGCTGAAATCCTTAAAGTTACTGTATGACCAACTTGTATGGCTAAATGGGAGACAAATGACTTTGACCTGAATTTTTGCTCTTTCTGGTAGAAATTGGAACTTAGGAGGAAGTTTTACTTTGACCATGCTGTTTTGTGTAGGTTTCATCATGAGTGCCTGAGTCATTTTAGCTTTCCATTTCTAGTCCTCTGAGATGGGAACCCCCCCCCATAACCATTTTACTTTATAATATTAAATTCAATGAGATTTATTAAAAAAGAATAGAAAAGAGTAGTGAATATGTGAATTTAGTGATATTTCTGAGAGATCTGAAGAAAAGAAGACTAAGGTGGAGGATCTAGTTGCCATCTTCAACTACTAATGGAGCACTTACAGGAAAAGCAGAACGACAGTCTTCTCAGATGCCTAGAGAAAGGATAATTCCAAATGTTGAGAGTAAGTTAAAAAAAAAAAAAAAAGCACTTTATTTGATATTTTGTACATTGCTTTTCTTAAATCTAATAAAGATAACATGAATTTTCCAAAAACAAATTTTTTTAATAACAAAAATTAAACTGGTTAGCATGGTAAACATTTAGTTTACATATCATGAGAGTAACATTTTAATATCTTTTCAATAACTATTGTAAACACCACGTTTTGGACTGTTGTCCCTTTTGTGTGATAGAATAGATGCTATAATTGGATTTATAGAGCAGGTTTCTGCAAAATTCTGAATGTCGCTGCAGATTGATCGCATCATTGCAGGACATGCAATCAAGCTCACAATTACTCTGTCATAGATATTGGTGCTAAGCTTATATTTAGACAAGCATTTGACATATCAATCAATGTGATACGATGAAAGATTGATTAAAGTTGATTATGCCATAATTCATTTTTGCTATGTGAAAAAAAAATTAGGGGAGGCTAATGAAAAAAAGGTCTTGTCTCCGCTTGGAATATTTAGATTCCATAGAGTGTCTGAAGTTCTTTTAGAAGTAGTGAATAAAAGTGGCATTGATTCACTGCTTTCCTCAAAGTGTGTGAAAATAAATGAAACTTGAAAAAAAAATAAAAATTGCTGAAGTAGTTACTGCAAGGAAAGAGAAATCTACCGGAGATATCAGGACAAAACTATCAACTTACAACTTTGCCTGTTTATTTCAGAAAGGGAATTAAAACAATGATTTGGGTACTCGTGGTTTGCCTGGCTTTGCCTTTTATCTGTGTTTGAAAGATATCTGTGTGAAAAGTCTTGTTTCTTTTTCAGGTTTGAAGTTTCTGACATCCAGGAAGGAAACCCCACTACTTTCATTATTTAGAAAGGGAAATGTAACAGTACTTGGGAACACTCTTTCATAATATGAAGTGAATATTCATCTTCCTAAGAAACACTTCTCCTTAAGAAAATGTATGAGATTCTGTCATTGGCTGTTTAATAATTCCAGAAGTTGAGTGATTTACGCCAGACCCGGAGAGCGCTGTGTTTGCCTGCCATCTGTCCCAGCTAATCTCTGAATTCCACCTACGAACGTGGATGACTTACAACTTCCCTGATTAATGGCATCTATCACTTTCTTCGTAACACAGAGCAATTAATCTCGCCCTGTCCCAGGGGTCCGCCGCAGTAATAGGTTTGGGGGGAGAAGCAGCCGGCAAAGTCCTTTTGGAAATAACACCCTTTTTGTCCTTTTTTTTTTTTCTTCTTTTG